>JADBJO010004873.1:130850-182489 GCA_016801955.1 Conus betulinus
GCAAACACGCGCGCGCACGCACATACCCGCTCTTACTGAAGTGTTTTCCCTACACTCAAGAGAAGTTCGTTTATATGCTAGCACTTGCACACTCACACACATGCACTCTACATTACCTGGTCAGTCCGGACCCTGGCTTGGGGGTTTCGTCAGGATTCTTACCCAAACTCTTCAATGGCATAAACTACCAAGTTAGGTTTGTCACAGTCTGTCTTTCTGTCAGTGTCCTGGCCCAGCAGTGGTACTGTCAAAGCCGTCCTAGCCGTTGTAACCATCTACGGCTGTTCTGTCGCAGTGCTAGGGCAAATCTGTCTCCTATTACTGGAGGCCCTAGCACTGGTCTGTCACTAGCGTAACTGTCAGCACGACGAACCTCCCTCACCAACAAGTTAGTCCTAGCAGGTCCGCTACCCTCAGGCCTAAGAGTCGTACTTCTTAAGCTAACAACAAGTTAGCAAGTCCGCTCTCTTCAAGCCCTAAGGTCGCACTGCCGCAGATCGTCTGCTTGTTTACCTGACTTCTTCCGTAGGGTCTCCTCAACCAACTGGCTGATTATTTTGAAACTGTGAAACGGGGGATCTGCTGTAAAAAAAAAACAAAAAAAACAAAAAAAAAAACAACAACACACCTAATTCCTATTTCATTAACATGAAATTACTCGCATTCATATGACAAAGTGACACCCCCCCACCCTATCTTGCCTACTCACTAGCCTACACAAAAAAGCAAAACAAAACAAAAAAAAAAGGGTTAAAGCTAAGTGCGGAACTGCCAGCAGGCTACCACGGTTGCTTTTCATCCATGAAGAACTTTACACTTTGTATTGTTAGATTTAACATGCCAGGCATTTGTTCATGCAGCAAGTTCATCAATACTCTTCTGTAATTCAGTGGAATTATCAACTGACTCTATGGGGTGTAAATTTTTTTATTGCCAGCAAAGATTTTGACAAGACTGCTAACAGCAACAGGTATATCATTTATGTAGTCAATAAACAGGGTGGGTCCCAGGACAGTACCTTGGGGGGGCCCCACTAGTAACTTTTCGCAAGCTCAGAAACTTGATTCCCAACTTAAGCATATTGTTGTCTATTACTGAGAAAATCAGTAATCCATCATACCATGAGAGTATGTCTCCACTTATGCCTTCTAGTTAAGTTATTAGTCTTTTATGTGGTACAGTATCAAAGGCTTTCTGCAAGTCTAGATAAACTACATCAGCTGGTATGTTTGTCATCCAGGTTTACCATCCAATCGTTTAAGATTGAAAGCAACTGTGAAACACAGGATCTTCCAGTGGTAAAACCATACTGACAGTCTGAGAGCAAACCATTCTCGATCAGATGAGAATTTAGCAAATCTTGAAGTATACTCTCAAAAACTTTGCATACTACTGAAGTCAAACTAACTGGTCTGTAGTTACCTGGACACTTTTATCGCCTTTTTTAAACATTGATTTTACCTCAGCTGCCTTCCATTCTGTAGGCAACTTATCGCACTGTAGTCTTATCAAATAGCACTTTTAAAGGAAAAGCCAAAAAACATCACTCAATTCTCTTGACTGTCTGGATGAATATTGTCAGGACCAGCAGCTTTATTCATGTTTAGTTTGGACAGTCTTTCTTTCAATTCTTTTCAGAAGTTCAAGCAGAAAAGTTTGATCAGTTTTCTTCGGAAAATCAGGAATGTTCTCTCTTCGTCTTCATCTGTAAACACACTAGTAAAGAAGTTATGTAAGATCTTAGCCTTCCCTTTATCCGTTGTAAATCATTCACCATTTTGAGTCATTAGTTTACCAATAGGTTCTTTAGGTTTTAGTCTTTGAATTAACATAACTGAAAAATGCTTTCAGGACAATTAATATAATTGAACAATGCTTTCCTGTTAGGACAGCCAACTTTACATTTTTGAGGATTCTGAATCTGATGCATCATTCTGCATGTGCCTATAGTCGTGCCATCAATATGCACCAACACATGATGGCCTATTCTTCTTAATGGTGGAATGGTTTAATAACTTGCATGATTTTTTGGGAAATGTAATCTAAACCAAAGTCAGTTCTGTTGGGGGGTGGGGTGGGGGGTGTGTGGTGGGGGATCAAAACAGCTCAGAATAGATTTGAACCAGTGACCCAAGAACATCAAGTCCAACACTCTGCAAACTACGCTCGCTCTGTCTCCCCCCCCCCCCCCCCCCCCCCCCCTGAGAGAGAGAGAGAGAGAGAGAGAGAGAGAGAGAGAGAGACTATACTTAAGTTCACTTTGGAAGTTTCCTCTTTAATGTCCCTTCCACCTACTCTGTCCCCCCTGTACACTATCCAACTGTCTGTGCAGAGATTAATTATGCCTAAGGTTACTTCAGATGTTCGTTTCTAATCTCCCTGCCCTATAACCCTTTCTCTCCTAAACACCGTCCAAATGTCTACACAGAGAGTAGTGGTACTTGAGCTAATTTTTCATGTTCATCTCCATTTCCTTATCTCCCCCCCCCCCCCCCCCCCCCCCGAGACTTATCATCCAACAGCCATCCTCCATTCCAACCTCTTCAGACTCCACCCCCTTTTTGTTCGCCAATAACACCATGAAAATTAGCTTCATGGGATGTTTGCAAAGTGTATGTTTGACAGGATGTGGACAGAATTTCATACACACACAAAGTGTATGCTCTCTCTCTCTCCTCTAATATTTCCCCCTCCAGCACGCATGCACACATGCCCACAGAGCGCTCCGTATCTCTCCCATAATCCTTTACCTCTGTCCAATCCTCCACACACAAGTACACACATCCCCACACGCAATTAATAATAACCAACCTACTCTTTCACCTCGTGTTAATACAGGTGGGATGTGAAGATTCCAATTGTCTTTGTCATGGACATGTACTGTAAATCAAGTGTGTAGATATTGGTAATGACCAACATCACTGTCACGTCAATAAAAGGTTTACCAAAGTATTCAGACAAAATCTTCAGTCGTGTTTTTTTTTTTCTTTTGGTCGCAGAGGTGCTTGTTCTTCTTTGAAATGTAGTCCTGATGTGTCTATATCCGGAATGTTCGCAGCCTGTCTGCTTAGACCACAGTCTGAAGAAATGAGCCATATGCAGCATGGAACAAATCAGTGACTTCACCCATCTGTTAGCTCTCCACACATGTTGGCTGACAAAACCCCTTTTTTTTCTGAAGTACTGTGTTGTCCCTACTACAACTACTGCACACACACACACACACACACACACACACACACACACACACACACATGAACGAGGAACTTTTCAGTAGGTAGTTAATTTTGCGCATACGACTTTGTATGTGTGTGTGTGTGTGTGCGTGTGTGTGTGTGCGCGCGCACATGTCTTCTTTCATACCCTGTCCCCCTTCCCTCACACTTTTAAAGAAATCTTTACCAAATCATTGAGGTAATGACAGAGGAATTATGTGCCTACACTTGTTTTCCCCCTCTATTAAATTGTTCAAACTCTCTCTGTCTCTGTATAATTTTGTGTGTGTGTGTGTGTTGTGTGTGTGTGTGTGTGTGTGTGTGCGCGCGTACGTGTGTATGCATGCACAGGCGTATGTGTTTGTGTGTGTGAGAGTGTGTGTGCGTGTATAAGCGCACAGCTACACAAAGTTGAAAATTTATCAAAAACATGGTCTCTCTCTCTCTCTCTGAGTGCGTGCTCTAAATGAGTGTCAGTGAAGAAATAAAGAACGCAAAAGTTGGATTGAAAACCAGCATGAGGACACTGAAGAAAACTTAAACAACACCACAAAGAAGCCTTTTAAGAATGTGAAGGACCTGCGAGGTGGCATAGCTGTGAACATCTCAGGAGAGGTGGCAGCTCTCCTTTGAGGGACACTGATGCGAGAGGCCAGTGTCAGGTGTCACAGCAAACGTTCCAGCCTTATGGGCGACGGCGGGTCTAGCCTGTGTTGCCTTGGGAAGGCTCCCCGAGATGAGCGATCAGCGATTGAACGCTGCCTGACTGCAGTTACCATGGCCTGGGATACCAGCTCAGGAAGGCTCCATGACTCTAAATCACTGTTATCAGCAGACGTTTAGTACCTAGTAGTGTCCTCCTTATGTTTGATCAAAAGAGGCACATATGAAAATAACCAAGATGACATGACGGCAGTAGTACCCTGTCTATTCTGATGGGCTGTCCGACAACAACCCGATACTTGTTGCTCTCTGAGGGCTGCTGGAGTTGGGGCTGTGACATGGTGAATCTGAATGTTGCTGAGTATATGGCACTTGGAGTGAACTGGTGTGGGTGTGGTACAGGGAACTGCGGAGAAGGTGGTTAAAAAAGCAAAACCAACCATACAAAAGATCAAATAAAAAACCTTGCGATTGAGAATGTTCACTGACCCTCATGCAATCACATTATTCACATTTTTCTCCATAAATTGGAAAAAAAAAAAAAAAACCTTTCCAATTCTCTCCATTTCCCTCTTATTTACCATTTATAATTCACCATATACAAATAAGTATCTACAGTAACAATGCAAACAAAGGCTTGATTGATTTTAACATCTTTAAAAACATGTACCTCAATTCCACAATATCTTGCATACAAAAGTCTATGAAAACACAATGCCAATGAAAGCCTTGTTTTGAACATATTTTTTAAAACAAACATCTTAACATCAATATATGTTGCGCACAAAGGAGCGCCTAATGACATTACAAATACAAGCCATGTTAGAAAGTTGACATCTTTTATAACAAACACCTTGTTTCCAGTATATATTCCACACAAAAATGAAGTGATACAATACAAACAAAAACCTTGTTTTATAGCTATCAATTTCTTTTCTTTTACCAACATCGGAAAAGTGCACGTAACGAAAATACATTTAATTCACTTCCCGTACAGATCACACACAACAAGAGAAGTAAAACAATGTTAAGATCAGGCTTGTTTGAAAGTAAACACCTTTTGTAAACATACACCCCACTTTTAGTATAAATTGTGCATAAATGTGCACACTAACGATGCAAATTAAAAACCTTGTTTGAAAGTTGACATCTTTCACTATAAACAGTCCTGTCTAACACACAAGTCCCCTTTCTCCAGCCTTTTTCCTAATCTTTGGTTCAGCAGTTTCACAATACTACTATTTTTTTTATATGTTTGCTGATAAAACCTAACATGAAATCCATTTGACAGCACGTTCCAGTTCATTTCATCATTCCTCACAGCCCTGAACTTTCAACCTTTCCAAACCACACTGATCCACCATGACCAAATAATATAATTTACTGAAAAAATAAACAACAAAAAAATATATGAAAGTACAATGCAAAAATAGTCTTGTTGGACTGTCAAAATCTTTATAACAACATAATATATAACACACCTGAGTTTTGCAGTATACATTGTGCATGCTAACAATGCAATTGTAAATGAAAGCCTTGTTTGAAGTTTTTTCCCCTTATTTTCACACACATCTAAATTCTTCTAGTATGTATCGTGCGCAGTCACAACACAGATACAAACCATGTTTAAAAGTCCACATCTTTTCTGACTAACACCTCAATTCCAGTATCTAATGTTACTTGTACACAAAAGTGTGCATAATGACAATGCAAATAAAAGCCTTGTTTTTTGGTTTTCTTTTGTTTTTTTTTCTATTTTCAAATGCAAATATCTAAATTCTAGAATATATTGTGCACAAAAGTGTGCATAATGACATTACAAACACAGGCCTTGTCTTAATGTTGACATCCTTTATAAAAAGGAAAAAACACACCTCTATTCCGGTACATATTGCACAACAAAGTGAAGTAATAACAACACTAACATAAGCCTTGCTTGGAAGTTAACATTTCTATAACAACAACACTGATATAAGCCTTGCTTGGACGTTAACATTTCTATAACAAAGACCTTAATTCCAGTGGGTATAGGACTCTAAAATGTGCATATTAACAATGCAAAAAAAAAAAAAAAAAACCCAACAACAATAAAAAACTTGTTTCAAAGTTAGCTTCTTTCATAATAATCAAACACTCAAGAGATGTCTCCACCCAGCCTTGAGCTAGCTTTTGGTTCAGGATTTTCACAACGCTACTTTTCTGTCTGTCTGTCTGCAGTCAACATAACACGATATTCACTTGACAGCACTTTAAGCTGAAATTCACTTCATTTCATCATTCCTCACAGCCTTGTATTTTGATGTTTCCAGCTCACCCTGATCCATTATGACTAAATAACATGTACTACTGACAATAGACAGCAACACACACTAACAAACACAACAAATCAGCGAAAAGATTTAACACAAACCTATGACCAAATTTCCTGTTCATTAAATTCTGAGTTGTGTTTAAAAATCCATGACTTTTTGCTTTCTGGGCGCCGATTTTTGTCCTCATTAAAATGTGCAAATACTTATAGTGATAATTTTTGTTTTCAATTTCTTCTTCTTTCTTTCCGTTAAGTTTTCTTTTCTCTTTTTTTTTCGTCAGCAGTTCCGTCAAAACTGATTATACATTTTTTTTTTTTTCTGGCTGTGATCAATGTGCTACATCATATCTATGGCAGTAATCTACACAATAAGCTGTTTCATATTATGAACACAAAAGCTGTTTGCGTGCAGTTGAGAAAAGTTGTACAGATGATTTGATATTCATGATCAAAATCAATTCTGAAATGGAAAGTAATGAAAGAAGACAGTACAGAACAACAACAACAACAACACAACTGAGAGAGAGAAGGTGTTTTTTTCAACTCAAGGGCAATGATTGGTGGAGTGGAGACATGATGAGGGGTGGGGACAGGGACGGATTGGGGACCGTCCATAGTTTTCTTTCAGTTTTTTCTCCACGGTGGAAAGGAAACATCTACTGTGAATGAGTAGGTGTGACCAAGTTCCAAGCAAAGCCGCTGTTTCCTTCACTTATCTGCCTTCCTCACTGTGAGCTGCAGCTCAGATTTTCATTTAAAATGTTCACTGTCATCTCCTTCTGACATGACAGATGACATCTGTATCATCCGAGGCATTCATTCGAGGTTCCCCACTTTATCAGCTTGATTAAATATGGTCTGACTTTAGGCGCAAAAGACCCAATGTATGATGTACCAGTATTGTCAGGTAACCACCATATTGTAGACACAACTATGGCTGTTTCATTAACTTGCTACCTCTTGTGCAGCTTCCTGTGATTCCATTTGACTGATTAACTGAATGCGATAAAGACTAGCTACACTGAAACAACTGAACATCTGGCAAAAACTAATCGGCATCATCCAATCATCTTGACTACACATTTTTTTGTGGTCTTCACTGACAACACAGCAGACCATCTGTTGACCCACATCTTCAAGGTGCTGCATGTTGATGTCCAAAACCAGAGCGATCAATGCAGCAGCAAAAGGGATGCAGGCAGCAAAGAACAAGATCTCAGACTGGGCCAGAGAGAATGTGGTCAGAAGCAAAAGATCACAAAAGGAGTCCTTTAACTTTTCAGTCTCTTACAAAAAGAAGATTCAGCCAGCAGACTGAAGGTCAAATCATTCTACAGCAAGACAACCCAAGCTACCTTGAGGTGAGAATGGACAGGAAACTCCCTTGGCCCCCTCAAATCACTGGGTGCCAAGCAAAGTGATGAAGAAGATGGCTGTGATGGGGACACTGGCAGGGCATCACGCTGGGTGCCAACATAAGCACTGTGACTCAACTATACATACAATCTGCCCACCCCTACATGGAACACAGGCTTCCCCCTCCCAAATCTACAGCGGTTAAAAGCCAGCACAGACCATCTGGACGAGGTGCAAAATCAAAGGAGGCATGATGTCAGTTTTCTGTATCATCAAAGGAGGTATGAAAACCAACCTCCAACGGCTGCAGTGAAGTAGACGGTAGACTTGCTTTCACTCCAGGGGAGAAGATATGAGAAAGCCCAGTAACAAAGTTGGAAAATAAAGAGGTTCCTCTCACCCTCTGCACTCACAGCTCCAGGGTCTGACCAGGAACAGCATCAAGCGGCAAAGTCAAAATCACCTGGTAAGGCCCATAAGCAAAGAACACAGGGAACATATTCTAAGAAACAAACAGGAAGTGCTCCAAGATTATGAGGAACGGTCATCAACTGCTCCATCTGTCCTCTTTGACAGTCCTGGAGTTGGAGCAAGAGAAGACCACACTGAAAAAGAACTGAAATCCCCGACACATGAAATGCTGGACAAGGACTGCCCCCAAACTACAAGGAGTCAAGTCTGTGCAGATGGTTTTGCTCCAGATACTGGCTGTTGGAGATGGGAGGAGGTGGTGGTGTCGACACAGTCTTGTGATGGCAGCTCTAACGCCAAGTCTGTCATCACTGGTAAGTTCTCCATGAACTTCACAGCTGAAACCTGAGCATTGCATCGTGCATAAGAAATCAGCTGTCATCTCACATCGTCTTCTACCCTGACCGCCAAGCCCTTCTCCAGAGTCTTCAGTCCAGCCAGACAGACCAGATCACCAGAAGCGAGTTTCAAATGCTGGGTTCAGAAACAAACCTGGTGTGACAGTGGATCCCCTCCCAAAGTGGTGTCATGGATAATGAAGAAGCTCACAAACTTTTCAAGCCGGGCACCAAACAGGAACAAACTGGCCGACAAATGTCATGTGGAGAGATCAAGAGCCTCCATAAAGGCCACTTCAAAAACATGTGGAGACAGTGCCTGCAGAAAGGACCTCAGGGTGGCAGCACCTTCAAGCTGGAAAGAGCACAACAGGTCACCCACCATCTTCGGACTGACAACAGGATACTCTCAGCTCCTCTGGCATTTCTTCAAGCTGAAGATGCGATGAGAACCCATGCAGCACAGTCCAGCGCTGTCCCAACTTTGACATGCTATGAAAGGAAATGTGGCCTGGTGCAGTGGACCTGAGGGAGAAGCAGCACTGCTGATGCAGATGGTGTACATTGCTCACAACACTGGAGGACTCTTTTAGCACTGCTGGGTAAGCTGAAGAAGAAGACGGAAAAAGAAGAAGAAGATAAAACAGAAGGAAAAGAAGAAGGAGAAGAAGAAGACATACTGATTATATCATTCGTCAAACCATCAAGCAGAAAACAGAACCATGCTAAGATCTACTGCCATCAGTTATCAAGAAAAAAAAGATATGCTGGTATGCCCATGTAACAAGATCCAAAGGCCTTGCTAAGAATAATACTCTGTGATATTGCTGAGGGGGAGAAACAGACAAGTAGATAAAAGAAAGGAAAAACATCCAAAATCATCTGCAGAAAACAAAGACTTGACATAAAATACAAACAGGATGATAAAACCTCCCACAAAAACTTTAAAACCATATGTAGAAAACTAAACCTTGAAAAGAAAGTGGATAGCAAGATTAAACAAACAACAACAACAAAAATCTAAAAAAAAAAAAACCCCATCTGCAGAAGACTAAGCCTTGACACCCAACTAACAGAACTGGAGAAGTCTGGTGAACTCTTCAGTTTGGTGCTCCAGTACTCCCTATGCTGTTCAGAGAAAGAAGAAGAAGAAATACAAACACTGTAAAAGTCCTGCTGTGCTACCTTTGACAACATACATCCATACAGCACCAATCTTTGTTCTGTCTTTAGTTAGATGTTGATTCTGCAAAGAAGCAATTACATATAATTGAGCGATTGGCTGCGTGTGTCTGTTGCAGCGTTTGCACAAAACATTATTCTACAAAACAATCATCAATTTACAAAGGAACACTTACAACTGAACATTATTTCCAGGAAAATGTGTATATTTGTGAAACTGGACATTTTGCTAAAGATTTGCAGATTTACGGACGTAGTGATTTGTGGACACTTTCATAAAAGAGATGACTTAAAAGTCTTTCATTGTTTATCATTCGGCTGACTTTGGTAAAGCTAATGCTTGTAATTAACAACAACAACTTCAGAAAAAAGCTAATGTAACAGTTTATTGTGGACAGGCGCAAGCACTACAGACAGTCAAATCAGGGTGATAACACAGACTCACTGTGACCAACAGATTTCCTTTCTTTCTTTCTGCGTATGCAGGCTGATACTCCTGCAGACACTCCCTGTGTAGTCAAGCAAGGATTAATCCCATCTACCCAACAAAGGGAGTGGATTTTTGTGCGTATGACCGTTTTTTTTTGTTTTTTTTTATCCCGCCATTAAGGCAGCCCTACTCAAACTTCAGGTAAGGTGCATGCTATGTGTAACATGTCATCCATACCAATGGCCAAAACTGCCCTCCTTTTCCGAAAGTTGGTGATGGGATTTTACGTGTGTGCAAGATGTTATGCGTGCTTTCACACACAGAACCTTGCTTTACAGTCTCATTTGAAGGACTGTATGGGATATGGAGTCAGAACCAATGTTAACTCCGAGAGAAAAATCCCACTGTACTGAAACGGCCCGGCCGAGATTCAAACCCGCAACCCCAGGATCACCAAGATCACAAGTCCGGTGCTCTACGCTGAGCTATTCAGAACCCCCTGATCCACACATGAATCTTAAAGCCAGACTAAAGTGCCTATCTTTTTTTTTTTCTGTGTGCTGTTTCTGAACTAAGTTTTGTTGTAACACCCTGTCTCTTGCCACCCCAAAACAAGAGCTTTGAACTCATCCTAAAATGATTTTTACCTGGAAGCTTTCCAGCATCACGAACAGGAAACGCCTGATTGCTATGCAGACTGTTAAACAAAAACAGCATGATTTTCATGCCATCTCTCCCTTTGAAAGGAAGGGGAAGCTGTGGCACAATCATTGTACAATTTTCATACACAGTTGTAAAAATCACTTCAATGAACTTTCAGTTGAAGGACTTTCACTCACATCCTCTCATCTACCCAAAGACACATTTTTGAAAAATGTTTCAGATGTATATTTCATGTGTGTGTGTGTGTGTGTGTGTGTGTGCGTGTGCGTGCGAGTGTGCGTGTGCGTGCGTGCATATGTGTGTGTGTTTGTGTGTGTGTGAGGCGTGTGTGTGGCGCGTGTGTGTGTGTGTGTGTGTGTGTGCGCGCGTGTGCATGCACATACATGCATATGCATGCATGCATGACTGTGTGTATGTGTGTGTGTCTGTGTGTGTGAGCATGTGCGAGTTAGTGAGCGTGAGCGAATGAGTGCCACACAGCAACATATTTCATATAAGTTCAGTCCACTTCTCCACCCCACACCAACCGGTGCGTCTGAGAGAGCCTCCGCTCCAGGTTCATCATTCTGATTTCAGCCAGCCCTTTCTATTTCCCAGCAACATACTTCAGGTCATAGCAGTCTTCTACTCCCATTCGGTAGTTGTACGCCTGCCCCCGCTGTCCCATCGAACCTCAACCCATTCAGTTTTCAGATTCCTTGGAACTTTTGTGACAGTCCCCTGCCCTGGGGTTGAGCCATCCTGAAACAGGCCCGTCGAGAGATTAAATAAGAATACATTCCTGTAAAGACAAAATGACAAAACAAATAAGCAAAATTAAAAAAAAAAAAAAATGTTAACAGATAATTGATAAGACACATGGAAAAAACGTGCAAAAAGATCCATCTTCAAAGCTACAGCACAACAATGGCACAGAAAAACGCGCAATATTAAATCTAATGTTCTTTAACATGATGCACGAGTGTTTCTTGGTGGCATCCAGCAACTTGTTCACGGAAAAATTAAAATGTCTGTTATCACATGCCTAACAGCAAATTTGGAAATAGGCTTACCAGAATCAGCTAATCCAAGATCAAAAGATGAAAGGAAAAAAAAAAGTGGATGAAACCAGAGTTTTTATTTTGACAAGTTTGTGACAACGTTAAGAGTACATCTCTTAGAGATCGCCAGCACTGTGGCTGGGGTGCACTCTAGTTTGAATCACATAACCCCATGAGACATGGCTTGGAACATAAAGCTTGATATAGAGGAGCAGCTCCCCTTTCTTTCCAGCTTTTACTTCCCAAATGCTGTCTCCTATTGGCTTTAAAAGCCAAGGCTATGAGAGTAGACCTTGGCTGGTGAGAAACAGACCATAGATGCTGCAAGACTGGGGGGTTTTTTGTGAGTGTGTGTTTTTTTCTCTTTTGTAGACTCAGAGTGAATATACAGTTTTTATGAAAAAAACTTGCATGTTGTGTGTGTGTGTGTGTGTGTGTGTGTGTGTGTGTGTGTGTGTGTGTGTGTGTGTGTGTGTGTGTGTGGGGGGGGGGGGGGGGGTTTGCAAAAAAAAAAAAATCTTTCTATTGACTCATAGAGTGAATGTACAGATTCTATGATAAAACTTGTGTCTTATGTTTTTTTTTCTGCTTTTAAAAAAAATCTTTCTACTGACTCATAGAGTGAACGTAAAGTTTCTGTAATAAAACTTGCGTCTTACATTGCTCTGAAACGCTTCAGTCATTCCACTGGTTTCTCTGCAATCATACCTGATTTCCCCATTTCCAGTCCCATCCCCGTCTGACACGATCTCCAACTGTGATGACGGCGGCATAGTCTGGCCCTTCAACGTATCTCTTACCTGTGACACAACATCAATGCTTTTTTTTTCTGTCTTTTTTTTTGTTTCTTTAAAGCACAGAGATACAAAATCATCATCAGCTGAATACGTGCACTTCACCTTTACACTGCTAATGCTTTTCATCCTGTTATCAGATTTCCCTCTGTAGCAATATGTAAAAAAATGTAGTATTTTAGTCAGAGAATTGTCTGCCACAGATGTGATTCTGAGCTTTAGATTTCTTTTTTTACTTTTCTTTCTTGTTCTAATCACGATATAAATACAATGTACAGACATGCTAAAAGTACCAGCTGACATGGTACAGTGGTATTACGATGGGCTGTAGACTGTGAGGTTAGTGGTTCAAGGGTCATCAAATACTTCAAATGGTGGGATTTTTGCAGCTCCAGCCAGCTACTACCAGAGTTAAGTGTGCTGTGGACATAAATGGATGGCCGGAACCACTTAGTTAAGTTTCATCTGCTTAACCTTTACTGTGCTTCCTGGGTCTTCCATGACCCAGTGACTCAATAAAAACATCATATCTTATGAACGGATAGACCTATGCTCATGAAAATGTTAGGAGTTCCTCAACGATCTTAATAGCCATTGGTCACTGAAATTCCATGTATGGGCAAAATCAATTATCAGCATAATCAATCGCGGTTCCCCCAGGACCAATATATTTTAATGGGTCGCACATGACCCACGCCATCGGGTGAGGAATAAGTTGCTGAACTGCCCTTTATCAGGTGTGGGTCTTACAAGACCCACATGACCTGAATAGGGATAAGGAGCAGGAAAAGCCTCTGCACAATGTGTGGGTCTTGGGTGACCCGCACGATGGGATCTGTGTGGTCAAAAACATCATCTGGTAAAGATTAATGGGTCACACATGACCACGCCATCGGGTGAGGAATAAGTTGCTCAACCACCTTTTTATAGATGTAGGTCATACAAGACACGCGATCTGAATAGGATAAGCAATAGGAAAAGCGCCCACAAAATGTGTGGGTCTTGGGCAGCCTGCATGATCAGGTCTGTTTGGTCAAAAACATCATACAGTAAAGGTGAACAGATGTGCTCTGGTAATATCTGAGGGTGGGGGATAGGGAGGGAAGGGGTGCAGGAACAAAGGGGAAGGGATGATTAATGAAACAAAATAATCAAGTCAACACTTCAGTGACAGCACCTAATGTTGGCCAAATGACGAGCAGACACAGAACATCAAAAAAAAAAAAAAAAAAAAAAAAAAAAAAAAAAAAAAAAAAAATAAATAAATAAAAGGGAACCAGAGTACAATGTCATGAGACTTGGGGACATAATATCAATGGAAACAATGTATGCAGAATTACACCATAACAATAAAACTGACCTTGGTTTATTTCTGTTTAAATAACTTCAAAACATTTCTTTATTTCTCACTCTTTTGAGTGTCATTTCCCACACACCCAACTGACAGGTTCAGGTCACATATATAGAAAGTAAGTCAAGGATGAGGCAGAGAGGGAGAGAGAGAGACAGACAGACAGACAGACTGAGAGAGAGAGAGACAGAGAGAGAGAGAGAGAGGAGAGAGAGAGAACAGAGAAAGAGAGAACAGACAGACAGACTGAGAGAGAGAGAGAGAGAAGAGAGAGAGAGAGAGAGAGAGAGAGAGAGAGAAAGACGGACAGACAGACAGACAAAGATGAAGAGAGAGGGAGAGAGAGAGAAACAGACAGAGAGATCTATAGACACAGAGACAGACAGCAAAGACTGAGAGAGAGAGGAGGGGGGTGTTGCAGTACTCACCAGACCAGAAGTTCTTGAGGTAACCTCTACTGTCCTACACATAAAAATATATGTTTCCATGAAATCATAATTTTCCATCATTATTTTTAAAAATGATTAAATTACAATATTCATTTTAAAAAAACAACCTATCTCTCTCTCTCTCTCTCTCTCTCTCTCTATATGTATGTGTGTGTGTGTGTGTATGTGTAAAAACGATGCTACAGATTTTCATACCACTCTGAGACTGTATGACAAGGCTGTACTCTATCAGTCTATGCTTGTTTTTATGATATATCCCAGCCCCAACCAGACCTGAGAGGTACAAACACCTGTAGTGTTAGTCAGGAAGTTTGAGCAACGCTCTCGGAGACACATCCATTAAGTGGATGAAACTCGACTGTGTGGTCCAAGTCATCTCAACAGAGCCCTAGCAAACTCAGTCTAGTCAGAAGCTGGTTGGGGCAGAAAAATCCCACATGACTCTCATGGAATTGAACACACAACCTCCCAGCCGGGAGTCAGAGACGCTAACCACTTCACCACAGCGGCTGGTCTGATGGATGAGACCTAACAGATGCTTGACCTGTGTCACTAACACAACATGCTGGTCCAGCCATGCATACACAAGGAGTGGAAGAGAGGTTAAAAGAGCAGTAGAGAATTCGAGCGAAGAAACCTATAAACAGACAGACTTGAAAAAAAAAAAACAGTTACCATGCTATTGTGCCGAACAAAAGAGACAAAACATTTACATGGGAAAACACAATGCTTTTTGACTTCTTTGGTCCTCTTAAGGCAAGACAAACAACGTTCAACTTCAAGACAATGAAAATGAAGAACAAAAAATCACTTATCTCCTCCAACTGGGCGCAAAATGATGAAAATACACAATTTCTCATTGTCTGTCTCAACCATCCATCCCTCCTGTACGATACATGACATACTACCACTAGTACAAGCAAGCACCCCCACACCCTTCCCACAACATACACACAGGTACATCCACAAACACATATAGATCACATATATGACCCCTACCCTACTCTCCTTCTCCAAAACATACACATGGACACAAGCATCGAAAGTGGGCATATTGCAAGCTGGGGGTCCTCAACACCTTCACTGCCCCAGCCCAGAGAGACGTTGCAGGCTGAAAGTGAAACATGCTTCCTGAACGCCTGTAACCAGGAAATGTCCAGGGTAATCATAATGGTATGATACAAACAAGACAGTTCTTCTTGACAAATCTTAAATAAATGTCAGCGAACCGCCCAGAGAGAAACGTGGACAAACGAGTCACAAGACAACACACAACACGTTTCTTTTAGGTCTTCCTCAGGTGAAACAAAGACGAACAAAATAATGAAAATGCACTTAGCTTTGATCGCTTCAGATTGCTTCTGAGTTCTTGCCCAGCCAACCACAGGAACTCAGGAGCAATCTGAAGCGATCAAAGCTAAGTGCATTTTCGTTGTTTTGTTCGTCTTTGTTTCACATGAGGAAGACCTAAGAGGTCGAAACGCCTTGTGTGTTGTCTTGTGACTCGTATGTCCACGTTTCTCTGGGCAGTTCGCTGACATTTATTTAAGATTTGTTTAGATTTCCGCCTGCAGTCGTTTCACTTTGCAACCAGTTCTTCTTGATTTAAAAACTGACTCAAAACACTGGCAGGACCTACTCCCCCTTCTGCACACAGATTGCATATATATTTCCCTGCTTGAAAATGTGTGCGTGGCTTCAACTGACAAGTTTGTTTGTTGTTTCTGAACATCGTTTGCACATGACACACCTGTATGCCATTACCCACAGTCTTTTGCTTAAACAAAACTTGTTGATGCAGTTTGCATTCATCATGACAAAGTGTCCATTATGTAAAAAGTTACATACCTTTTTGGGGGTACTTGATTCTACCATTCTTGGGGTACTTGATCCTACCATTCTGGGGACTTGATCCTACCATTCTTGGGGTACTTGATTCTATCACCTTGCCAATAGCAGCTAGTCCCTCCTTTGTTTTTTTTTGCTGTGTCCGAGTTCAGCGCCAGGCTGCCAGTTGTTGTCTTAGGGTCACCAGGCAGTGCCTGTGTGATTCCAGAGCTGCCAAGCGTGACTTCAGTTTTCCCATCATGCTCAACAGAGAACAGACAGGTGCAGAAGCGAGCAGGCGTTCTGAGGTAGTTCTGTGAGCAGACAGGGAAGCTTCATAAGTTTCCAGGTCTAATTTGGAGGTTTTCCTTTCTGTCACGAAGGCATCTTCTCTTTGCTGAATGTCCAAGTTCAGTTTTTGTCGTTCCGCCTCCAGCGATGTTTGTAGAGCATCAAAAGTGGTTTTGACCTCGTCTCTCATGGCCTTGAACTTGGCCTGGCCGTCTGACACTTCATTATCTAGCATCAAGATCTGAAGAAAAAACATACTGAATATAAATATTCATAACTTTAAAACTGATATTCACAAGCTAAGGGAAAAAAGCAACCAACCAACAAAAAAACAAACAACAACAACAAAACCCCAAAAACTTTTTGCTTGCAAATCATAAACAAGGCAGTGAACAGTAAACAGTAATTAATAACAAACAAAAAGGGTAACTCTTGATGAAATACACAACCATAACTCCAAACAAATGCTGCTGATCACACTGAATTGCCTAGCAGATATGACAGCACAGAGCACACAGAACAAACAAGAAAAAAAAAAAAAAACCAACAAACCAACCAAATAAACAAAAGAACAATGTTCCCAGCTTGTCTCTCTATACCCCACACTGGACACACGTACACAGCAACAACTGGAGAAATGAACAAACACAAATTAACATTCATTCAAGCCTGGCACAGCTTTTTCAATCTGGAATATAGTCAGACAACCACACGGACGAATAGTAACAAAATACAGGTAACCTAAATTTGCCTGAAACGAAAGGAAGTCTTAAATGAGACAGGGAACAGTAAACAGTAAATCACAAACAAGTAGGGTAACTCCTGCTCCCATGATGCAATGAAACAAATGCATGCCCATAACTCCAACTGAATGCTGCTTATGACACTGAACTGCCTAACACAGTAACAGGCACGACAGCGCAGAGCACACAGAACAAACCAGGAATCATCCCCCCAAAAGGATGCTCCAAGCTTGCCCATATACCCTGCACTGGACACATCTCTATTCAGAACAACTGGAGAAATGAACAAATACAAAATTAACATTTCTTCAAGACTGGCACAGCCTTTTCAATCTTGAATATCGTCAGATGACTACACGGACGAACAGTTAAAACATACAGAACCTTAATCTCAATTTGATTCAAGGAGATTCGGTATTGTGAGCAGTATTTGTTTGGGGCTATGGACACATATTTATTTCATCATGGGCGCAAGAGTTACCCTACTTGTTTCTTTTCTTCTTTTTTTTTTTTTTTAACCCTACTTGTTTGTTATACTGTTTACTGTTCTCTGCCTCATTTAATTTTAAAGATTTCTTTTCCTTTCAATCAAATCGGGGTTACCCAATTCCCTACCGTTCGTCCATCACAGTTGTCGGATTATATTCAAGATCAAAAAGAGTGTACATGCCAGTCTTGAATAAATGTTAATTTGTATTTGTTCATTTCCCCAGCTGTTTTTGCTCTTCTAATTCATTATCATTATTGTTCATTATTTCTGGGGGGAGCAAACATCAGGAGTATCTGTTAAATATAATGCTTCCCTCCCTAAATTTTAATATAAAATATCTAAAGCTACAACACACATTCATGCACGCATGTATGTGTGTATGTGCACACACACACACATATACATGCATGCATGAACACACACACACACTGCCACTGTGCCAGATCATCCAGCAAAATACCCACAGATGTAGACCCATCCACTGCATCTCTACGTCCACTCCACCTTTGCCATGACGACTGCCTTCCTGTCTTCCAGCTTCTTCACTTGGGCTCTGAGCTCCTCCTTCTTCTCTGAGGCCACCTCCTCCACCCCCTTCACCTCAGGACACTTGCGATGCACTGAAGAAAAGCACAGCACAGCACACATATCAGCTCCTCGTGACTTGCGCAGTACAGCTCCACCTGTTTACTGCTGTGGTTGGCGCAGCTGATTTGGGTGGTGTGAGACAACTTGCTCAGCAGAAAGATCACTCAGCTTCTCTATGACATGATCTCGAGTAGCAGGGATCTTGGCATGAATTTGGCACAGGTACTGCAAAGTTTGATGGCACACTGCAGGCAGAACAAAGTGCCCTCTGCATCCTCACAACAGCTACACACTTGGCTGCCACTCAGCGTTTTCTCACTCTCTACCATGACTGCAGTGGCGAAGTCGGTTGGCAAGGCATCCACCTGAGAGTCCAGATCGCCTTGGCTCGCGTGGGAAGCTGGGAAAATTGGGGCTCGGCATAGTGGGCAGCCGGCCTGGTCACCTCCCTTTTGAAGCCAGGACACCACACACTTGTGACAAACAAGATGAGCGCAGGGAAGCAATTTCGGGACCATGAACTCTTCATGGCAGACAGGACACTCCAGAAGGCTTGATGCTGCAGCTGCCATGTCTGAAAATGAAAAATGACACACACACACACACACACACACACACACACACACACACACACACACACACACACACACACAGAGTCACACACATTTAAACAGAATGATAATTCAGTCAAGGAATTTGTGAACAGTAGTAACACAACAACTCTATTACATGTTGTCTTTTCTTTAAACATGCTATAAGACAATGGGAAAGATACCCTGGTAAACAAATGCATTGTTTTTACATCTATTTATCATAGGCTTTTACTACACATGAGCAGAATGGGCCATTATTGAATCATGTTTGTTGACTTGTGACTGCACTGCTGATGGTTACTTTTGTTAACCGTCTTTTTTTCTTTTCTTTTTACTTAGAGAGGACAGATTGAACTTGGGGAACAAGTCAACTTTTTGTTATCAACTGAAAATGACCTGGGAATCGCACACCATGTTGGGAGTGTGAAAAATTCACACTCGACTGTTCACACTGTGGACAGCATTACTCTGTACTCTTCCCCACACTTTCTGGGGGAAAATTAGCATGTGGGCTGCTCTTCCTCCTGTGAATAAGCTTAACAAGTTACTGTACCAGCAGTGTACTCAGACTAAGGGATGCCATATTAGCTGTGCTCATGTTACCCACTCAATGACATAAGAGCACACACACACACACACACACACACACACACACACACACACACACACACACACACACACATGTGTGTGTGATGTGCACACATATTTCAACAATTATTCAGGATTGAATGACGAACAGTATAAAACACAGTTCACCTCATGGTACAGACCAATGGACAACAGCACAAACAGCACGCACAATAATTCAAAGCAGTACACTGCTTGTGCAGCAAAACTTCGCTCAAATATGTACAGACAGCAAACCACCTATACTGAAACAAACTTACAAGGATGTACAGACACACAGCATGCACACACACACACACACACACACACACACACACACACACACATGCATGCACGCACACACATACACACATGCACGCACACATACACACACACACATGTACACACACACATGCACATGCATAAACACACACACACACACACACACACACACACACACACACACACATGCATGCACACACACACACACACACACACACACACACACACACATTTCAGCCTAACATTCGATGATATTTGTCATGACAGTGGGCTGATCAGTCCTATCTTGTATCTTCTGTTTTTATCCCTGAATTAGGTTTTCTGAATAAAAACTATTCCTTTCTATGATCAGTAATGTATCTTGTGTAATGTAAGTTGTATATTTCTGTTTTTATCACAGAATTAGGTCTTTGCTGTGGTATGAAATAACAAATTGTCTCATGAATTTACTTTTTTTTTTTCTTAAGGTAAGATGGACAGGTAAGTGTTAATGTGCCTAGTATTTTTCCATCTCCAGACATTCCTCTTCCTCTGTTACTCCACCTTCCCCCCCCCCCCCCCCCCCCCCCCACACACCTTTGGTATGTCATTTACATAAGTACCCTCCCTCCTCCTTTCATTTCTCGTTCTCTGGAGCAGCTTTGTTTCAGCTGTTTTTGTTTTGTTTGTTTGCGTACATTATACAATTTATAACGATTGTATTAGGCCAACAATATTTTCTTTACCTATGAAGAAGAACCTGTAGATCAAAACATCACCTGTTTTCCATTCCATGGGACCAACATTCTGGATCTGGATCTGGATCTCCGCCTTTAGTTGTTGGTTGGTGGCTACTTGTTGGAGTCAATGATGATTGTGATACAACTGGCTAAGCAGCGTAAGACCTTAAAATATTAAAAACAGAGAAGGGTGTGTGTGTGTGTGTGTGTGTGTGTGTGTGTGTGTGTGTGTGTGGGGGGGGGGGGTTGGGGATTGGGGATGGGGGGGAGGGGTGATGTAGGACTAGTGGTGGAAAACGGCTGCCTCAACTCTGCCTACTGCGGTGGAGAAGGCACTGGCATTCTGCTGCTGGAGCTGGACGATGGTGTTGTCCAAGAGATTCCACTGGGGGGGGGGGGGGGGGGGGGGTTCTACTGAAAACGTTTGTACATTTTTCTTTCCAATAATCTCATGAGTCTAGAATGAATACTATTAGGTCCTGCAGTTTTGTGATGTTCACTTTGGCTAATTTAACATGAATGTGCTTTTCATTAAACTTCAGAGTTGAAATTAATTTGTCTGTGCGTTTCGGGAAGTAGGGGAGGTTACCCGAATCAAACGCACGAAAAACACTTCAAATTAAGTTATCTAGTCCCTCTGCCTTGGCTTCAACGATGTTTGTCATGACACCGGACTGATATTCCTTTTTTACATTCTTTTGTTTTTATGACAGATTTCAGATTTCTAAACCAAAAACAATTTGCTTTCTTGTTTGTTAACTTCGATCTGGAACCGAAAGTACAACTAAGCGGAACCTTCTGAAGTCCGGAAAAAAAATAAAACATCAGCACGAACTTTAAAGAAATAAAAAGACAACCTTACTACTTTATATTCGATTTCACTTTCTTCTTATATTCACCTCTGGTTTAGTAGCAGCAGCAATATCACGTGGCACAGCTGTCATTTGTTATTTTATACATCGCAGTCACCCACCTCAACTGAGTGATGATACGGAGAATCTTCCGGTTCCCATCCCATAAATCTACACGCCGCTTGCATCAAGGGAGATCACGCATACCTCTATGGCCGTGGAGGAGAGCAAAGTTCGGGAGGTGAGCTTCACTTGGTGTAGTACAAAAACAACAAATAGTTCCAAAACAGATTAGATGACTGACAGCTAGAGAGAGTCTAATTTGAACAGCAGAATTGTGACCTAAATGTGAAATAACCAAACATTTTCATTTCAGTGCATCCTGATCTGTGATATCTTGCCCAGATTGAGCCAGGTTTTACTTTCGGTTCCATTTCCTGACTGAGTTTATGCTGCGATCTGCTTAACTTGTACTACTCACAGTTGCTTTCAAGATGATCTCCATTGCCAACACAAAACAGTATTGGAAAAAAAAATGCATAGGCCCTCGCAATGTCAGCTTCCAAACCGATTCAACCGTTTGTGTATTCCTGTGCTGAGAACCGTGTTCAGAAGCCATGGAGATACTTCCTCTTATTTCTCAGATGTTCTTTGGAGTATGACAGATTTCGAGGGCGAGTGGAAACATCTTAAGTGAGAATGATCATTGCATTAGCCAGATGGAGCCACGCCAGGTTGAGGCCCATTTTCTTTGCATTAGCTCTTTGGATAATTCCCAAACCAGGTAGTGGCATGCTTTTACTCAACATGCAGATACTCCTTGGATGCCCCATTTCTGGACCCGAAAATCCAAGTACTCATTTTTTCAGTGAGTTTATATAGTCAGCCTGGCCACCATGACAGAGATGATGATTTTATTATTTTTACCACAATGATCAGAAGTTACATCGGTGAGATGGCTGATGTCACTCAAGTTTTGCTCGCTGAGAATGTGCATTCTATCAACTCAAATCATTTGTCACTGATCTTCAAGCTGTTCTATGCCAGGTTAACATTTTGTTGAGCCACTCAAGGACAGTGGGTGATTTTTTTTCATAACAACAGATAGAATATTCCCCTGGGTCCAGGCAAGGATTTGGCTGTAGCTTCTCAGACACTTTCTTTAAATACCTCATCCAATGTGGTGACTTTTCATTGAACTTTTTCTCTGGCGCTGCAGGCCATACTAAGCCCAGGATTTCAAAGTGGTGCTTCACTTTCTGGGTTGGAATATGTTTGACTCAGATGCTGCTCAAGAGTTGTTTTTTTTTTTTGTTTTTGTTTTTGTCACTGTCAGTGAATGGGTATGGCTGCAGAACTAGTTTCCTTGTGAACTGGAAAGGATCTATAAAGAAGCATTCTTGGGTTTTCTTCTTTTTACATTTTTTTTTTCGTTCTGGAAAGTGTGTTTTAAAGAGTTGTGAGAATTTTTTTTTTTTTTTTTTTTTTGATACTGACTTGTGAGTTGAATTCAAAGCGGTGACAGCCCAGAAATGCTTTGGCTGGGCTACAACTGTATAAGCATTGTGCATTGTGTGTTTCAATGGATCAGTTTATTTTTTTTTAACTCTGTGTGTGTGTGTGTGTGTGTGTGTGTGTGTGTGTGTGTGTGTGAAATCAGGAATAATTCCATTTTGAACTGGTCTTATATCTGACATTCTGGCAAACTCTCTTTTAAAAAAAAGATGCAAAGTTCATTGTATTACAGCAAAAAGGATTTATTGATCAGAGTGGATGATTTACATATTACCACAGGAGAGTTGAAACATTATTTGAACAATTGTCATCAAGCCGTAGAGACATGAATGCCATATTTGCTAAAAAAAAAAAAAAAAAAAAAAAAAAAAAAATGACATGATATCTATTGGAGATGAATTCTATTTTAGCATGGTGTGTCTCAAATATTCTAACGACTGCAACAGAATATTGGTATCCCCACAAATATTGTGTATGTATCATCTGTATTTTCATGTTGTGATTGATCTTCAGCAAAGAAAAACGAATGGCACCAGCCGCCGTGGCGAAGTGGTTAGCGTCGCGGACTCCCGGCTGGGAGGTCGTGGGTTCAAATCCCATCAGAGTCATGTGGGGTTTTTCTGCTCCGACCGGCTCCTACCCAGAGTTGAGTTTGCTGCGGACTCAGTTGGGAAGACTGGGACCACACAGTCGAGTTTCATCCACTTAATGGATGCGTTTCTGAGAGTGTTGCTCAAATTTCCTGACCAACGCTGCAGGTGTCTATGTCTCTCGGGCCTGGTTGACGCCGGGATATATTATGAAAGGAAGCATAGAGTACAGCCCTGTCATGTAGTCTCAGACCGAAATGGAAATCCGTAGCATCATCTTAATCATGATCATCCTCATTGTCATCAATCAGCATTAAAAAAAAATGTCTCAAATTCTGTGGCCCTTCATGCCCTGCTCTCATGGTGACCTCAGTTTCGATGTCCTCTCCACGTCTGTGGCCTTGGTTTGGTTCCGTCGGGGTCACCGGTATCGGCGAGTCCATTGGGGCTGTCGTTGGATGGACATGGTGGCGCCCTCTGGGGGAGAGCTCACTCACTCACGCCGGCTCCGCGACTAAGCAATTATTGTCGTCAGTAGGGGGCTTAGTAGTGGTGTCCTGCATATGTTAGATCAGAACAGGCGCCACTGAACACGACCGAAGTGACTCAGCAGCAGTGCAGTGTCTCCTCGGGTGGGTTGCCTCTTGACGACTTGACAGTGACTGCTCCCTGTGGATTGTCGGTGCGGGGGCTGCGGCGGGGCCGACCGACTGGGCTGTGGCTGTGGACGGGGGTGTCGGAATGAGCGGCGTGGGGGTGCACTGCCTCTGAGGTGGCGCAGAGATTGGGACAGCGACAAAAAACAAAAAAAAAAAAAAAAAAAAAAGAAACGAATGGCTGTTAAGATGAAGTACATGTTGCAGTTTCTTTCAGGTGTTTTCAGATTGTCAAGGAATTGTTCTGTGTTCATGATGCTGATCTGTGTTTGATGCAGAGGTCATGCTAAATCAGGTTCTTTTATGGTTTCATCTGAAATCCTCCAGTGCCCTTGCATAGCTTGCAGGATGAATGAACTTTGAAATCTTGTGTGTGTTTTATGGTTACAAATTACTTACATGTTTTCAGACATGGCAGCTGCAGCATCAAGCCCTCTGGAGTGTCCTGTCTGCCATGAAGAGTTCACGGGTCCCGAAATTGCTTCCATGCGCTCACCTTGTTTGTCACAAGTGTGTGGTGTCCTGGCTTCAAAAGGGAAGCGACCAGGCCGGCTGCCCTCTGTGCCGAGCCCCGATTTTCCGAGCTTGCCACATGAGCCAAGGTGATCTGGACTGTCAGGTGGATGCCTTGCAAACTGACTTCGCCACTGCTGTCATGGTAGAGAGTGAGAAAATGCTGAGTGGCAGTCATGTGTGTAGCTGTTGTGAGGATGCAGAGGGCACTTTGTTCTGCCTGCAGTGTGCCATCAAGCTCTGTGGTGTTTGTGCCAAAGCTCATGCCAAGATCCCTTCGACTCGAGATCATGTCAAGAGAAGCTGGTGACCTGTCTGCCGAACAACTAGTCTCGCACCACCAGACCACCTGTGCCAGTCACAGCGGTAAACAGGCGGAACTGTACTGCACCAATCACGAAGAGTTGATGTGCGTGCTGTGCGCTTCTTCGACGCATCGCACGTGTCCTGAGGTGAAAAGGGGTACCAGATGTAGCCAAAGAGAAGAGGGAGGAGTTGAGAGCACAAGTGAAGAAACTGGGAGACAGGGAAGGCATCCGTTATGGAGAAGGTGGAGCAGACATGGAGAGATGGAGTGGCTGTGTATTTGATGGGATGATTGATGATATGGCTGTGTGTGTGTATGTATGTGTTTGATAGAAGATTATGTTTGATATGTATAAAAAAAAAAAAAGAATATGACATTTGATGTCTTCATATCTTAATTTAAAGAAAAAAAAGTTAAATATCATGTTTGAAATGTGTCAACTTGCCTTGTGGAAGGCTATGTCAAATTTTTAACATATTCAGTTTTTTAAAGATTTGAAGCAAAATGTTTGGGGTGTGTAAGAAGAAAGAAATCCTTTAAGAAATAGGCAGTGTAAGAGAACAACAGAAGTTTGTGCACCATTTCTTTCAATCAATTGGTTATGTACATTGTTATTATTTTTTTTTTTTTTGCAGTAGCAGACGACTGTCCTTTTTTCTGTTTCAGAATTTCATAATTTGCTTAGTCAAAGAAAGTGCAAGAGTGACAACTGTTTTTTCAAGAAAATGACATTGCACACATAGTGAAAAGCACAAATTTATTCATATCAAGATTTTTTGGTGGTATGTTTCCTTGATAGTTAAAAAAAAAAAAAAAAAAAAAAAAAAAAAAAAATCTTATATGTCACCACGAGTGTCATTTTTGGCTGTCAAACTACAAAGAGGTTTAGATTTCAGGCAGCATGCCAAATGACTGTAAAAGCCAAAACAAATGGTAGTGTATTTTAGTTGGTACAAAATTAGCCAGAAGGTGTTTCTTTAATGTGGGAGGCATAACTCCTATGGCCCAAGAAATTAATTACCTTTGTTTCCAGTAAATGGTATAAAGTCTGCCTGTATTGCAGAGATCATATTGAAAACAAAAAGTGTGCTTTCACTTGTGTGAAACATGAAACTTTCCTCTGGAAGACATGTTGAGTGTATATACAGTGTATATTGATAAGAAAAATTGCAATGATTTCGCTGGTCTTTTTTCTTGGATATTTTTTTTTTGTTTGAATACAGTCCATGTTCATAAAATCATAGCAAAGTAAGTTTCAGTTTGAATGATTTGTAATCCTTAAAGCAATTCCAAGAGTTTGGACTCTGATGTTTTGTCTGAGCACAATCACATTGGAAGTTTTGAGCATCTTGCCACTATGACTAAATGGAAGTCGGCATGTGGAGACCAGGTTAGTGAACAATCATAAATCAATTAAAATAAAAAGAAAGTTAACACATCCACAAATCAATAAAAAGAAAATTAACTCTATATCTCTATCTATCTACCTCTCTATCTATCTATCTATCTATCTCTCTATCTATCTATCTATCTATCTATATATATATATCTATATATATATATATATAATGAGGGTAAAACCCTGGAATATGCTGGACACCACTCAATGATGTGTGGGTGTACTGCTGATCCAGAAAACTGGCCAGTCAACAGGTACAAGAATAAAAGCAGGCACACCAGCCACACACTCTTCATGTTTTTTTTTCCAAAAAGCTTTCACCTTTTATTTAGGCTTCATCAGTATCAGAACCTCTTGTTTCACATTGCACGCTGGTGCTATATATATATATATATATATATATATATATATATATATATATATATATATATATATATATATATATATATATATATATATACTTCAGCCCAGAACAGTATGCAAATGGAGTAGTCTGTTAGGTTGTTTCCTTGCACATGATCATCACATTTGGGTGTCCAAGCAACCCTTTTCTATAAACTTATCAAGTCCTTGATGTTTGTATCTGTTTTCAATATCAGGCCACACTGCCTGTTTTTTTTCATTTGTCTTCTTCTGAAGGCAGTGTGTGTGTGTGTGTGTGTGTGTGTGTGTGTGTGTGTGTGTGTGTGTGTGTGTGTGGGGGGGGGGGGGTTAGTGAAGACAACCCCCACCCCACCCCTTCACCACCAGCACTTCCAGAACAACCCATGACTCATCACATAAAAGGTCAAGTTTCAAAACTGACACGATGCATTGAGACAAAATTGACATATCACTTTATACTGATAGTGTGCAGTCAGACGTCTTGTTTATTTTGAGGCAAGAGGGTAGAGCAAAATTAGAAAGCAAAACGAAAAAAAAAAGGTCACCTGGAAACTCACAGTTTAGCCAGACACTTGGTGTCCCCTTGAACCGTCACAGTTACTGGGCTACAAGGCCAGTGGCTGCAGATTGTGGTTCTGTGTTCTGCTTTCCAAGGACACATTTCAGCACTGTTATGAATTTTGAAATTTACGGCAGGCATGTAGACTTTGGGGACATAACTGATGCTCACCGTTGATCTGGATGTGGACAGTCAATATGGAAAGAATAAAAATGAAACTGAGATATAGAAATTAACAATTATTTCTATGAAGAATAGAGGAACATGACAGTTACAGATACATAGGCAAAGTAAAACTGCCCAGCTGAAGATAAGTCAGACATGTTTTATACTGATTTTTGAATGTTACCTTCTGCATTATGAATATTTCACAGTCATTGCTTTTCCCCTTCAGATCAGGAAACTGGACACTGAAGTATCAGAGGGCCAGGCTGAGTTCCAGGACATGCGAGATAAGGTCGGGACCACGTTTGACGACCTGCTGATATCACTAGAGGCAGAACGACGACAAAAACTGATTTGGGGTATTCAAGAGAGAGAAGACGCTTTCCTGGCAGAGAGAAAATCCACCAAATCAGATTTGAAAAACCTATGAAGCCTCTCTGTCCGCTCATAAAAGTACTTCGGATCGTCTTGTCTCATCAGCACCTGACAGTTCGCTGCTGGGCATGATTGGAAAACTGATGTCACGCTTGACTGCCCTTGAGTGTCAGGTTTGCCTGATGACCCTAAGACGACGACTGGGAGTCTCAACCTGATCTCTCTTCAGGGTGAAGAAGACGAAGGAGGGACTATCTGCCATTGGCCAGCTGACGGATTCAAAAACCATTCAAAAGGTACAACTGTGGGAATAGTTAATATGTTTTAGAAAATACTCACTTGAGTGTGCTGATTGTACCATCTGTTGACTTGATTTAAGAGGTTGCTTGTAACTGATGATTATCATTATCATGAAGTTGACACCAATTACAATGTTTTGATTTATGACAGATTTTCAAAAAGTGTTCCTGCATAGGTACAGTGTGTGTGTGTGTGTGTGTGTGTGTGTGTGTGTGTGTGTGTGTGTGTGTGTGTGTGTGTGTGTGTGTGTGTGTGTGCGTGCGTGCGTGCATGCGTGCGTGTGTGTGATTTATCTAGTCGTTATATATAGAGACATTTGTTTCTCATTGTCCTTTTTTTTGGTTTAGTTTTTTTTTTTTTTTTGGCATCAAAAGCTGATTGCTTTCTTCAAAGGAATCAGTTCAAAAAATAAGAAAAAAAAAAACCCAATGAAACAAGGGGGTAAAAGAAGAAAACCAGTGATTTTTTATTGTTAGGTCTCTCCTTAAGAAATATTTTCGGCCCTTTTTCAGTAATAAACTGTATCACAAAGACCATCAATTTTCTGTTGGAAATTTCCTCTGTTATCAAAATAATGCAGGTTATAGTTGTAGAAACGAAAATACACACAGGTCATCCAAAACAGAAGGCAATATCAATAAGCCTAGAGCTTGAAGAGGTGATCTTTTCTGATTGCAATATAGTTTGTTGCCATGTGAGCAGTTTGTTGATTGTGATATATTATACTCTTGCACTAAAGCAAGTCTCAATAGTATTTGACTCTCTTTTGATAAACAGCAAAAGCAATAAACTTATTTTTTATTTTAAAAAAAAAGGAAATACCAAAGTTGACACAAAGTCCTCAAGAATAGGCTAGGCAAATGCAAGCAATTGAACCAATAACAAAATCGGCTCGGCAAATGCAACTAGTTAACCAGTAACACACTGCCTCTTTTTGATGAATTAAAACACAAACAGTTAAAAGATACATTATGAAAACTGGAGTGACAACATATACTATACGTTTTTAAAATCAAATGCACCTTCTCTGGGAAAATACTGGCATCATATGCATTAATCTCTCTCTCTCTCTCTCTCTCTCTCTCTCTCTCTCTCTCTCTCTCTCTCTCTCTCTCTCCCCCCCCCCTCCCCCCACCTTCTCTCTCTCAAGATTTTACAGAAGACAGATTTTTAACAACATTTCTGGTGCGTTTGTAGAAGATGTAATTTAAAGAGATGTGTGAAGTTTTTTTTTTTTTTTCTTTTTTTTTTTAAGATGACTTGTGAGTTGGTTTTAACGTGGTGACAGCCCTGATGTGGCTCTTTGCAGTCGGCTGGGCTATAAGCAACATTACCTTACCTTACCTCTCTCTCTCATTCTCTGAACTTTACATTGCTTTTCTCATTTGCTTATTTCATTTTTGATGTCTGCATTTGCTTCTTGGTGGTGGTTTTATTGATTGTTTGTTTGTTTGGCTTGATGCATACATGTATCATTTAGTATCAGCTTCATAGAATAGTAATGGCAAGTATGAAAAATAGCTAACTAAGCCAGTACCGTTAAACAGATAGACTTTATTATTTTAGATAGACTTCATCGTTTTAGATTTTGTTTAACATTGGCATCACAAAACAGCAACAACAACTACAAAAGAGAAACAAAAATCATAGCCTTCACTTATCTGACTGCTATCTTGAAGACTGATAATTTTCCAGTCTCACTGTGTTGCGATTTGGAAGAAAGTTTTCACAAACACTACCTGTTGTCATAAGTTCACACATTTACATTTGACTATTGTAGTTTTAGTTTACAAAAATCAGTATGTTCATTTGGAATATGTGACTTCGTTACAAAAGAAATGTCTTCTTTTTTTTTCAATGAATTTATGCGTGACTTGTCTCACCGATGACCGTGTACTTGAATGTAAGGGTGGGTGTGCGTATGTGTGTGTGTTTGCATGTGTTCATATGTGTGTGTGTGTGTGTGTGTGTGTGTGTGTGTGTGTGTGTGTGTGTGTGTGTGTGTGACAAGAGAGACAGAGAAAGAGAGAGCGAGTGCGAGAGAGAATAGAAAAGGGGTACTGAAGGAAAGAAAAAGGGGAAGCGAATGTTTACCTGTTGTTGTGTTGTCTGTTGAGCACAAGGGAGCCGGAATAGCTCAGTTTGGTAGAGCGCTGGACTCATGATCCTGGGGTTGCGGTCCGCCGGGCAGTTTCGGTAGGGGGATATTTCCCTCAGAGTTAACATTGGTTCTGACTCCATTGCCCATACAGTCCTTCGAATGAGACGATAAACCAAGGTTGCGTGTGTGTGAACGTACCTATAACATCTTGCACGTGGGACACATGTAAAATCCCATCACCAACTTTCGGAAGAGTAGGCCAGTTGGCTGTTGGTATGGATGAAATGTTACACATAGCATGCACGCAGTATCAGAAATGGAAAGAATGAAGGAAGTAAGGAAACTGAGTGAACAATATTGAACGATATTGACTGGATGACATGGAAATGACTAAATGAAGCGCCAGCTGGCAGCTCTTCAGTCGGCAGTACCCAGGTAGGCAGCCCGTTGTGTAAACGAGTGTGGATTGTAAAGCGCTTAGAGCTTGGTCTCTAGCTGAGAACAGGCACTATATAAGTGTTCATAATTATTACTATTATTATTATGATGATTATTATCATTATTAAGGGATTTCCCTTACATTTGTCTTGGGATCTTCAAGCTTAGGCTTAGGCGTGTTGTTTTATTTTTAATTAAATGAACGCACACTTTTGGTGACTTGTTTCCTTCCACTGTTCTCTTCCTTCCCCCCTTGTCTGTCCTTCATTGCCCCCACCACCCACCCCCTGTCCCTCAAGAGTTCAATGGATAGCGATGTTTTGTCCGCGGCACTGGAAACATAGCAAAATTAGAGGTGGTGTTCTACATGGAGTGTGTGTGAGGACTGACACAGCCGCTGAAGCCCTGGCTCACTGAGGAGTTCTATCCAGGGGACGCGAGTGGATCCTGAGCAGGCATAAGCAAATGGTTCTGTTCAAACTATGGAACTCTGTAGCTCCCAGCGCTGTCGGTGAAGGATTTGAAATTTTTGTTTCCATTTTCTTTCCATCTCCCCCACCCACCCACCCATCCCCATGCCCTCTATCCCACCCTTTCTCTCCCAACCCATTCCCTTGAATCATTGTCACAGTAATCAGTAATTGAGAATCATTAACCCACACTTTTTTTTTGTTTTTATCTAAGGTATGTGTTGAGTTCTGTTGTTTGTCAGTTCTTCCCCCCTGCTCCCATCCTCCCCTCCCCTCTCCTAACCCATTCCCTTAAATCATTTTCACAGTATTTGAGAATCATTTACCTACACTTTGTTGTCTTTATCAAGGTATGTGTTGAGTTCTGTCGTTTGTCAATTTCTCCCTCCCCTTTTTTCCTTCCCACCCCCCACCCTCCTCCCCCCCCCCCCCTCCTCCTACCCCCCCCCCCCCCCCCCCCTCCCAACCATTCCTTTAAATCATCTTCACAGTAATTGAGAATCTTTTACCCACACTTTTTTTTTGTTTATTTCCAAGGTACATGTTGAGTTCTGTTGTTTCTCAGTTCTTACCCCATCCCCTCTGCCCCCCTCCTTCCCTCCCCTCTCCCAACTCATTCCCTTAAATCATTTTCACAGTAATTGAGAATCATTTACCTACACTTTGTTGCTTTTATCCAAGGTACATGTTGAGTTCTGTTGTTTGTCAGTTTTGTTTGTTGTTATTGTCTAGCCTGAAGAAGACCAACAGGTCATGGCTTGTTACTGTTATTGTTGTCTGTGATATATTATACTCTTGCACTAAAGCAAGTCTCAATAGTATTTGACTCTCTTTTTGAGGCAGTAAATTTATGTGTATACTTAACTTGTTGAACTTAATTGAGAAAGAAGTGAGGCAGGGAACAGTAAACAAGAAACAGTAAAACAAGTAGGGTAACTTCCACTCCCATAAGAAACCTAACTCAAAGTAACTTTTATTCAAGACTGGCACAGCCTTTTAAACTTGAATAAAGTCAGACAAATACAAAGACAAACAATCTAATAGTGGAGGACTTTATTCAAGTTTAAAAGGTTGTGGCAGTCTTGAATAAAAGTTACTCTGTGTTAGGTTTTCTGATGGGAGCAAAAGTTACCCTATTTGTTTACTGTTTTTCGTTGAACTTATTTCAGATGGGTAATTTAGTGCCAGTTAGGTTTTAAAAATGATCTTGTTTTGTATGAGAGGAAGGAAAAAGATCAATGGACTGAGTGAGGATGATAAAATGAACGTCTGCAAACAGCTTTTTTGTGGCTGGTGATGTTGCATTGTGGACTGTGTGCAGGGTGGTGTTGCAGCTGATGCCAAGTGCTTTTGGTGTGGTGAGTATTGTTAAATCATTACCCTCTCACCGCCTGTCTCAGTCTGTCTGAATGTCTGTCTGTCTGTCTGTCCATCTCTTTGTCTCAGTTTCTCTCTCTCTTCCTCTCTTCCTTCGCGCTCTCTGCTCTGGATGCAAAAAGGAAGACCATTTAAGTCCAATAGGGCCCAAATGCATGTGTTTGTTTGTTGTAAGTTTGACAAGATTTTTTTGCACTGAGTGAGGATGATTTTTGTATGAGATCCAGGTTGCAATCAGGACCCACTTTGGCTGGTGAGTCTGTTGTTTTTTGTGGACTTTTAATCCTGACCAAGTGCTTTTGGTGTGTTTTGCTCTTGCATCAATCATTACCCGCCCTGGCCTTCTCACTTTTTTGCAGTTGTCACCGTTGTCACTTGTGCAGTCTCAGTTTGCTCTAGTCTCTGTCTTCCTGTCGCGCTTTGCTCTGCATCAATCTCCGAATGGTCACTTACTGTCTTCAGACCCACTTTTGACTGTGTTTGTTTTGTAATCCGTTTGTTTTGATACTTTTGGCTGCTTGAATCCAAATAATGGCCCAATGCATCAATCTCCGCCTGCAGTTTCAATTTTTGTTTGGCAGTGCAGTAATCCTGCTGGGTCGGTCTTTTGCTCTTGCATCAATCTCCGCCTGCAGTTCACCCCACTTTGGCAGTTGCAGTAATCCTGTCGTTTGCTCTTGCATCAAGTCTCCGCTGCAGTCACCCCACTTTGGCAGTTTGCAGTGCAACCTGTCTTTTTTGCTCCTGCATCAATCTCCGCCTGCAGTCACCCCACTTTTACAGCTTTCCTGTGACACATTAGTGATCTGACTTTGTTTCTACCTGCGCTTTGTGGTATATCCCGGCGTCAAACCAGGCCCGAGAGAGATACAGGCACCTGCTGAGTGTTGGTCAGGAAATTTGAGCACACTCTCAGAAAAACTTGACAGGCAAAACTCTCAGAAACGCATCAGAAACTCATGATTTAGTGAAGTGGATGAAACTCGACCTGTGTGGTCCCAGTCCTCCCAACTTGAGCCCGTAGCAAACTCAACTCTGGGGGGTTAGGAGCCCGGTCGGGGCAGAAAAAACCCACATGACTCTGATCGGGATTTGAACCCCACGACCTCCCAGCTGCGGGAGTCTCTGCGACGCAAACCACTTTCACCACAGCGGTGGTTTGGAGAACTGGTCTTTTTTTTTGGAGAACTGTTTCTTTTTTAGAATCTTCTAACCTATATGTTTACAAACTCAGAATAGGGATTGTAGATGTTTTCCCTGTCCCATCTTTTTGGCTCAGTCAGTGACATAATGATGCCATTCAGTCCGACCCCATGGTAAATGGCCACACTTGCACCGATCTTGTCATAGCCCCAGCGCTACAGGGAGTAGTTGATCAGCTTCAGGTTGTCATGAAGCAACCCACCTGTTGGAGACACTGCGCTGCTTCTGGGTCGTTTTTAGAAGTGAGTGGTTTATGTGGTGTGTGGTCTACTTCACCCTTATGGTGGAGGCCAACTTCTAAGCTCCATAACCCTAAGCATAACGTTTTAGTCAAACAGCCAGTGAGAAGTGTGTGTGTGCCCCTTTTGAATATGATACAAAGTTCAGTGCTTTGAAGAAACGTGGCTGGTTGTGGATTGCAGGAAGGTCAACCGGAGAAGGACGAGAAGGACCCGAGTACGCTTGCGTCATCAAAGTCGGTGATCGTGTCAGAGGGGGGACAGGACTGGATGTGGAAATCGCAGGTACGAGTGGAACGTAACTGACGGAATGATTTATAGCGATGCCACACTCGCAGGAGTGTCGTGAACTCTGAGCTTCAGACTCAGGGATTCATCAGTCTTTGGTCATGTTTAAAATGACACTGTCTAGTGTAAGCTGTGATGCTTTCCTTGCCAGGCCACTGTCTTCTTCTCACAGTCAGGGCTCGTGTGCCAATGAGAACCATATTTACAGTCCCAAAACCAGTGGGAGGTTAGTCTTTTTCTCAAGCTGTATTTTCTTACCCATGTCTCTAAGGAAGACATGTAAACATGCCTGCAGTGAACTTGACCACTGTGTGAGCCATCTCTATGAAAGTTGCTTTGTGATGGTAACAAACCTGTGCAAGTAAAGAAAGCCATTAACTACTGTTAGTCTCAGTGGAAAAAACTAACATTGTATGGAAAACAGCTGCTGAGAGCCCATACTTGAAGTAGCTTTGTGAGGCTGTGAGTGAATAAACAAACACAAAACCCATGCCAGAGGTCGCTACGTGAGGCTATGAATCAATAAACGAATAGAGCGTCCAAGCTTGAAGTAACTAAGTGAGGGGCTCTGACTTAATTATACTGAGAGCCCACGCTTGAGCTAAGCAAGGTTTAAGAACAACAGGTATAAACTGCAGCTATCTGTGCTGCCAGTAGCAGCCCACACTAGATATCAAATGGATAAATGTGCATCAGATGAACACTGGTTTTCAACACCATAGCCATCACAAACACTGACAATATGATAACATCAAGATTCGGAGTAAACACAGCACCTGTTGAAAGACGAGTGTGCAGCTGAGATGCAATCGAGCAAACCTGTTGGCTCTGTGAGACTGACGCGATGGACGCGTCTCCGATCGGCACATTCTTTCAGTGAGCTGTGCGAGCGCACACAATGTGTAGCGCTTGGTACAGTGACTCACTTGGATCATTTGCATGTTTCGACTCAGGAAAGAGTTTGGCCTATGCCGCCTGCATGTGTATAAAACTCAATGCAGTTGAGACACAAGATTTTGACAAATTAGATCAAACTATTGTTATCATTGCAAGACACAGGCTGTACAAGCTGGAACGGTCTGGAAACAAGAATTGCTGATCAAATGTGTGTGGGTGTATATATATACATATATATATATATATATATATATATATTTTATTAAAGATAGGATGGTAAAAGGAAGTTTTTAAAATCAACAGATCTGTTTCGAGCGCTCGCTCTCCTGAGATGTTGCTCCCCCAAGGGGTTGAGCATTTTAAGAATTTTATTGGGCATTTTAGTGGTGGTTTTTATATATATATATATATATATATATATATATATATATATATATATATATAAATACTGCTAAAACGCTTAAGAAAATTCTTAAAGTGCTCAAGTGATAAAAGGAAGTTTTAAAAAAACCAACAGATCTGTTTCGAGCCAGCGCTTTCGTCAGGATGGTTTTTAGGGCGCCCTACCCCTATTTTTAACAAATATATATATATATATATATATATATATATATATATATATAGGTATAGATATAGATTTTTTTTTTTTCCTTTTGTTTTGTGTTTTGTTTTGTTTTTTGTTTTGTTTTTACTTTACATCACAGATGAGTATTGACAACACAGATGAATGAGGCCAGTTTTTAAAAGTTAAAAAAAAAAGAAAACAATGAAGACAAGCAGCGCAATAATAGTAAAGTTGAATAAACCAAGAAATCCAAGATCTTGGAAATGGAGAAACCAGTATAAAAGGAAACTCATCATGATTATGTTTTCTACAATTCCAAGATTTATGAGGATGAATGGGGTAGGAAAAAAAAACACACTACATTCTCATCATAGAACAATACATGTACTTAGAGCATGCATAATGATGGCGTCAAACAGCAGGAGAAGCACTGAACACTGAAACATCATGACATGCGCAAACACTGAAAGGTGTGAGTCTGTCCACCAGTGGTCTGATTTACCTGCAGTCCCTAAGGTAGCCTGCTATTGGACTGCAAAGACAGCAGCCAGAGGTGAGAAGCAATTAGGCACCGATCTGTGCAAAGTGACATGTAATTAAATGTCTGTTTTCTTGTGGATCTGTCACAATCTAAACTGTAGAATGTGGCGAATGAAAGAGCTCAAAGGTAGTTAGCTTTTTTAATGATTCTAAATTCAGTTTAGGGATCAAAATTCAGTGAATCAGGTTTTAACTGTTTTTTTAAAGTACAGCTTAAACAGATTTTTGCCCCCCAAAATTGTAAGTTTCTCAAATCTGAGCAAGCCCAATGAAACTTTACCACTACTTTAATTTAATTGATAGCTGGTTTCAGGATGAAACTGGCAAAGTGTGACGTGCAGAGATCTCTAGTCTAGGTGAGTAAAATATCTATCAACTACTGGAATAGGAATGTCAGAAAATGCACCTTGACAGATGAGGCTGCTGGATGTGTACAAGCTGCCGTCAGACAATGAAAGAAAAAACAAAAAAAAAAAAACACTTGGATACGATTACATGTGTATGGTTTGTTTTGGCAAAGCACAGATGTCATTTACAACTGGGCCGTAGTGATTACAGTGCAACAGCTTGAAGAATTTCGATGTTAGTGGGAAAAGTAGTTAGCAAAACATAAAGATGAAACCACGACAGAGTGAAGGTCAAACTCTTGGCTTTGGTACTTATATTTAGAGATAACAGTTCTGAAAAAAACATTTGTATGATTGATACACACAGGGGCATAGGCTGTGAGAAGATCAGTTAAAGCTGTGAAAATGAGAAAGTGCTTTATGCTATTGTGGCATCGATTCAAATTGTCAACAGTAACTAAGTCGCTGAGTCACTGGTTACTGTGTCGCAATGAAGCACGCAGATAGGTATCTGCTACGAGAGACTGTAACGATCAGAGCGCACTTAATTACAAAGCTCTGATGTACAAATAGAAATGTATGTGTCAAGTTTTTTTCTTTTTGTCTAATTTTTCAAGCAGAAATCAACATGAGCAGTTGGCAAGATTTTAGAGTCAGATTGTAGCATCAGATCCGCTGGGCTGTAAGCGACATTACCGTCACCGCTTATAGGAACAGACACTAATCTGAAGGTGTTATAGCCCATTTGTTATCACTACCATTCTGTAGTCGGGGGTACATGTCTCAGTCTTAGTTCACATTGCACACTTATTTCCTTTCCCCCTCCACCCTCCCAATTTTTTTTTTTTTCAAATAAAATGTTTCATGTGCAGAGACATACTGACCCACAGGATTTTTTTTTTTTTTTTTTCAGGACGGTATACCTCCAGGGGCAGGCACTGTCACTGCAGTTCCAGCAAATCTGAAAAATCATTGGATAAAGGTTCAGTGGGACTCTGGGTCCAAGCATAGCTACCGTATGGGAGTGGACAACAGGTATGATGTGAGACTTGCTATGGAGATTAGAAAGCTCTGGCTGACCTAGAGTGAGAACCCAGAGCTAAAGGATATCATACACATGCCAGTTCCCGTTTGTGGAAGGAAAAGATCAAAAAAAAAAAAAAAAAGAACTGAACACAGAGGATTTTTTTTTTCAAAGTTTTACTAAGATGTGCAGGAGTGATGTTTCATTATAGAAGGTTCTTTTTTATTTTTTCATTGTGTTTGTTGTGTTGTTGATGTCTCTCTCTCTCTCTCTCTCTCTCTCTCTCTCTCTCTCTCTCACACACACACACACACACACACACACACACACACACACACACACACACACACACACACACATACACACACACACACACACACACACACACACACACACACACACACACACACATATGCACGCACAATGCATGCGCGCACGCACGCACGCATGTGCACACACACACACATTCACACACACACACACACACACACACACACACACACACACACACACACACATTCACACACACACACACACACACACACACACACACACACACACACACACACACACAGATACATGCACACACACATGCACAGATACACACACACACTCTCTCTCTCTCACACACATGCATACACACACACACACACACACACACACACACACACACACACACACACACACACACATGCACATTCTCTCTCTTACACACACACACACACACACAGCACACAGCACACACACACACACACACACACACACACAGCCCATCAGGGGAGCCACTCCATGTCTGCTGTTGTTTGTTATTTTTCATGGCAATTGATGAAGTATTATTTTTTAAAAATCTTGAAAAAGGATGTAAAGGAAGATCAGTATTAAAAACATAGTAAATAATTATGTTGCGCTGCTTACACAGCAATTTTTTGTTTTGTTTTGTTGTGATACAGTTGAGCAGTGACACAGGTTGTTCCATGTGTATGTTCTGAGGTTTTCTCTGCAGTCATGTACAGGTGGCATGCCGCAGAGCAATGAAACATTGCTGTGGACAGGAAGACGACCCCCCCCCCCTCCCCCCCCCCCCCCCCCCCCCCTCCCCCACACACACACACACACCAACGCCCCACTAAACACTTTGAAGAACAGCGACTATTTATAAAGATGCCACCAAAGTGTACATCCGTGATGAGTGTTTATCTCCAGTATTTTCAGTATTTCATTGACATGTTTTTGGAAACAAGGTCACTCATAACGAATGAAAGATTGATTAAATGATGTTGAAATCCAGTGTCAAATTCCTGTGTGATTTTTCTTTTGATCACTCCACCTTTGAGCTTTTTCATTTGTCATTCGCCTGCCAGCTATTCAAAAATTAACATCTTGTGCTAACCGCCTCCAAGCAGATGGAACAAAGTGACTGGTACATTGTTCGTTAAACACTTCCTGCATCATATAGAATATGCCAACAAACTGACAGCATTGCTTTCTACAGTAGGTGACTACCATTTGCTTTAATAAACCAGCAGTTTTACTCATGAAAAAAAAATTGATGTCATTAGTCTGTTCCATCTCTGTCAGTCAATCTCTGAGTCAAAAGGAAAGAAAGAGATTGAAAGAACTTCTACAAAATATCCTCTCAGGTTTATGACCTCACATTTTTCAAGAAACAAACAGGGAAACAGTTTGAAGAAAAACAAGATGCAAAGCATATAAATGTACTCCCAGTTTATCTTGAATAAGCTTAAGATATTCCATAAAGAAAAAACTGGTTTGGCATGTTATAGCTATTAGTAACGGCTATTCTGGTAAACATCGGCTATTATCTGTGACCCATAATGACATACCTACAAATTTCCAGAAAATCAACCACGTACTTTCTAAGATATTCCATAAAGAAAAAAAAACTGTTATGGGCCATTATAGCCATTAGTAATGGCTATAACGGTAAATAACACACCAGGCATGATATGTGACCCATAATGAACATATCTACAAATTTTCAGAGAGATCAGCCAAGTATTTTCTGAGATATTCCATAAAAAACAACCATTATGGGCCGTTATAGCCATTAGTAACGGCTATAATGGTAAAATAAAACATCGGGCATGATCTGTGACCCATAGTGAACATGCCTACAAATTTTCAGAGAGATTGGCCAAATACTTTCTGAGATTCAATTAAGAAGGAAAACTGTTGGGCCATTATGGCTGTTAGTAATGGCTATAATGGTAACATAAGACATTGGGCATCATCCTTGACCATAATGAAGATAACTACAAATTTTCAGAAAGATCGGACCAGTAGTAGTTTTGTCTGGAGCAAGTGGAACACATTTTCACCACAGTCAGACGCACACACACACACACACACACACACACACACACAGAGCATTTCTTTAGTCTTCTTTCCCATTGTAAAGTACTCCCGGTTCTATAAGAACTTGGAGTACAAAAAATGTCATATTTTCAGGGTGTCTTGTCCCCTAAAGCTTACTTTGAAAATGTTCAGACTAGCAAAGCGCATTCAGGTGCTGCATAACATCCTCATTGCAACCAATTGTTCAGTTCTTGGGACTGTTAATTGTCAAAAAATGTATCTTCATGCTTGGTCAAGATTGATCGATGCATGCATGTGGTAAGGGTCATATGTACAGAGGAGTGATGGAATGGACTGGTTTTTGGTCAATATTCCCGTTTAAGCGAACTCCATTTTTTGCTTGTCTTTTAGCGGGCAAGAAAGGGGCATCATCACTTAATTGTTGTAATAATGTTCTACCAAAGGTAATTTCACTGTTTTCATATGGATGGCTTAGAGCCAAAAACCATAGCTTCAGATATACGTTTGTTGTTGTTGTTGTTGTTGTTGTTTGTTGTTGTTGTTGTTTGCTTGAACTTATGCTCCAAAAAAAAATAATCTTCTTTGTGTCAGATTTTTGTTTTTGTATTTTAATTATTACAGAAGTTATGACAGATGTGTTTGTTTTTAACAGGAATAACTTTCTATATTTTTTGGTGCAAAATAGTACATCTGTACATGTACTACTCATTTTCTTTTGCCCAAACCCTATAATCAACAGATGTACTGTTTTAGCACAACATTGTTTTCAGTCTTCTGGAATATATTTCAGTGTAAAAAAGAAACATCTACAGAAATCATGCTTTGACTTCAAGTGTTCAAATAGAAATATGCATATTAAACCAATTTTCTGCAAAAAAAAAAAAAAAAAAAAAAAAAAAAAAAAAAAAAAAAAACCATATAAGAACGAAATATTTTGTTTTTGCAGAATGAAAAAGAGGATATCTGTGACATGTTTTTTCTTGCCAAAGTGGGTTATTTTTACAATAAACTGTTTTCCTCGTGAGTGACCCCTCCTGATTTTGGCACAAAAATCAAACATGTGCAAGATGTACTGATCTGGCACTCTTGCTAGACACAGAATGCTGACAAAAACGGAACAGGAGGGGTATGCAATCTGCATTAGCTGAAAGTATGCAATGGGAACAGACAAAACAGGCACTTCCAGAGAGTCATGGAAGAAATATTACTGGTGTGTGTGTGTGGGGGGGGGGGGGGGGGGGGGAGGAGAGAGAGAAGAGAGAATGGTGGAATGAAAAAAACACAAAACTCATCACAAATTAAGTTAATGCAATAATGAAAAAAGACAGATAAGCAAACAGCATAACTGACTGAATAAAAGAATGAATAAGTACATCAACTTGCCAATAAAATGAATGAATGAACAGGCAAATAGGTGAACAAATGATGAAAAAAAAAAAAAACCACTTAGAGAACAGATAAGTTGATGAATAGATGAAAAAGATGTTCTTTTGAAATATGTATGGCTAGTAGAGAGAGAGAGAGAGAGAGAGAGAGAGAGAGAGAGAGAGAGAGAGAGAGAGAGAGAGAGAGAAGGTAAGGCAATTTGCTTAAAGCCAGAGAGAGAAAGATGTCGTGTGTAAACTTGCGAACATGGTGTTTTCTCTGGCAATCATTGTAGGTAGAGGGCCAAAGAGGGGTGAAGGGAGCATGTCGCTCGCATACACCAGTGCACACAGTGCATCACGCAGCACACGCTGTGGTTTCTTGCTTGGCTCGGGCCCGTGTCAAAGTTCCCGTGCTTTTGGGGAAATGTAGCTTTGCACAAAAACTCCGCTTGATGTCATCGATGTCCACAAACTGGCAACTGGCCTTTTCAGGAATGAATTGTATTAGCATTGTGTTTTACTGTCTCCTACTCTTCTGTAAACTCCACTCAACCTCTAAATAAAAGCGGAGATTGATAATTATAGTAGAAACTCTTCCCTAGAGTAATCCTTTGTTGGCAGAGTGCTCACACCTCTTCTGAAAGGTAGAGGGCAAATGTGTGAACTTGACAAGCCAGTCTCTCAGCTACTTAACCTACGGACCAGGCTCTCTTTATCGCAGATGTGGGATCGTGGCCAGGCTACATATCCCTGTGCTAGACAGGTTGTGAAGACACTCCACAGCCCAGCACTTCAGCAACAGGTCTACACAGCAGGATCAGTCACCAGCCACAAGAGAGAGAGATCAACTATCCTCTCCGACTTGAGTTAAGTCCTGTTATTTCAAGTGGATTTCAATTCAACTCAACTCATTCAGAACTTTCCCTCACGTATTGATGAAACAGTGAGAACCAAAAATCAGCCTATAAGACAGACCGGTCCCTTGTGACTAACTTCAGTTACTTTCCCAGGTGTAAGCAAGTGAAGCTGACGTATTAAAGAGCAACACAAATTTGACATGTCTATTGTAAAACTAACTTGAACTACTTTCATGTGTGTAAGCAAGTAAAGCTGATGTGTGACAGTGTACTTAACTTGTATCAGTTCTTTGTTGTTCATTCAATGTTGAATGTTTGAACTTCTCCCTGCTTCTGTCTCTCGGAGCTACAAGTATTTTCAAGAGTACAAGCCAAAGAAAAACTTCTCCCTGAGCCATTATTGAGCATTTTAACAGTCCCGGGAAAAATAAAAATGACTAGCTCCGGAAAGTTGCTCCTTCCACCACTAGTAAGAGAGAGGGTAGAGGCGAATTTTAACATAATTCTCATAAAGAAAATATATTCAAGTCCTACCCTTAGAGGACACACCGACCCCCCCCCCAACTCTCGTCACAAGGCAGAGCAGTACCTCAATGTTTCTTGCCATTCATACATGCAGATACGGCAAGGAATGTAACAAGTGATGGTATTGTATTAAGAACCACTCCGATTACCCACGTTCACACTCAAAACTTGATAGTATGAAATTTCACATTCATTCACCTTTCCCGTACGTCAACTAAAATTTTGCGCGCCATATGTCATGGGTCTCCAGCGACCCAAGCTTTTTGTGAAGGGATAAACTTTTTCTGTACATCGTGGGTCTCCACGGACCGGTGCTGTCTTCTGAAGAAATTAACCTTGCTGTACACCGGTGCTGTCTTCTGAAGAAATTAACCTTGCTGTACATCATGGGTCTCCACGGGACGGTGCTGTCTTCTGAAGAAATTAACCTTGCTGTACATCGTGGGTCTCCACGGACCGGTGCTGTCTTCGGAAGAAATTAACCTTGCTGTACATCGTGGGTCTCCACACGGACCGTTGCTCTCTTCTGAAGAAATTAACCTTGCTGTACATCGTGGGTCTCCACGGACCGGTACTGTCTTCTGGAGAAATTAACCTTGCTGTACATCGTGGGTCTGGACCTTTGTTCTCTTCAGAGGAATGAAGCTTGCCGTACCTCGTGGCTCTTCATGGACCCTTGCTTTTTCCTTTTGGAATAAACCCTTGCCGTACACCATAGGTCTTCCACGGACCCTTGCTGTCTTCTGAACGAATAAGGGTTTGCTGAATGTTGTGGGTCTCCAGGAACCCGTCTTTCTATGAAGGAACTAAATCTTACCGTTCATCGTGGTTGCGTTCAGACCTAAACTTGTCATAACTTGTATAGTGTGTAATGGAATGCTATTCTTTGTTATATGTGTTGTGTAGGCCTACATGTAAGCTAACTGGTATCTACGACATGTATAGCACATTTGCAAATGTTACAAGCTTTCGTTCATGTGGTTCAGCTTGCTTCTTTATCTCAGTATGTGTATGCCAGCGCACATCCACATATGTAGAAGCCTGGTATTGATTATTTGGCCACTCATATCATGCTACTGATATTCAAACCAGTTGTGATGCACTTCACCGACTGTATGTCAGTACGGCGAAACCGTACTCTTTTAGCTGAGTAGTAAGGTGTGTTGTTTTGACCTTGCGATTTCGGTGCTACCCGTCTCAAGGTCCTTTCGGCTGAGCCAAGGGACGCAATCGCCCTGAAGTATAGCGTATTGCGTTGACCTTGGGTTTGGATGCTTCACCCATCGCAAGGTCATTTCCGGCAACCGACTAAGGGAAGCAACCGTCTCCTCGTCTTTACTTCCGTTTATCGAGTGTTCTTAACCGCAGTGTACGTCCCAAAGTACATTTATCTGATCAGATACTACCGCCTTTACGACTCAAAATGTTAAACCGTCGCCTCGTCTTTACTCCCCTCAACCCAGAGTGTCTTTAACTGCAACACCAAGGGACCCAATCGCCCTGAAGTATAGCGTGTTGCTTGACCTTTGGGTTTGGATGCTTCACCCATCGCAAGGTCATTTCCGGCAACCGACTAAGGGAAGCAATCGTCTCCTCGTCTTTACTCTCCTTTACCGAGAGTGTAGTAAACCTGAGCTTACGTTGACACATTTTCCCCTCTCATTATCGTGGGGGCTGTTACGGTACAAATTACCCACCCAGTACAAATTGACCACCCGCGGACAAATTGTACCGGGTGGTCAATTTGTAGCACAAAAGCTGGTGGTACAAATTGACCACCCCAGCTGGTGGTCAATTTGTACCCAGAAGTCATATATTTCTTAACATTGTGGAAACAAATTGTCCACACGTGAGCACTCAGTTCGGGGCTCAACTTAGAGGTGTGTGTGTGTGTGTGTGTGTGTGCCTGTGGGGGCGTGGGTATCTTTTGCTGGTAGTACCGTTCAAGCCAGAGGCGTGAAATTTTACATGGTGGCTCATTACCACAGTGCCGTTCAGATCATATAAAGACAAAGAATATTTGTGTTTGGGAACGCCCATATGCGCTCAGCGTGGACTTTGTTTCCTTCATAACTTCGTCACCATTGAAGCTATGTGCATGAAATTTGGCATGCTGCCTTGTTAGCTCAGTGCCCTCCAGATCATAGCAAGATGAAGATTGTCTATGGTTGGAAACTTCCATAAGCCCTCAGCCTAAAATTTGTTACCTCCCAGACACCGCAGCTGTTGGTGGCTGCTCTTGCGTATCACTGCCTTCAGTCCTTTGTCGTAGGCGTGTTCAAAGTGGGGATAAGCAGAGTTTGTGTATGACTGTGTGTCTGTGTGCTTGCTTGTGCGCATGCGTGACATGTGCGGGCAGAGGACATGCCTGTGTTTAAGGGCAACACTCGGTTCATGTTGTCTGTTTTGTATCGTTTTGATTTCTGTTCTAGTCTCATTTTGGTTTTTCGTTCTCACCCACTCTGTCTTGTTCCTTCATAAGTTTTGTCTGTGTGCATGATATTCCAATTTTTTTTTGTTTTTTGCATTTTTAGTAAGTAGCTAACACAATTAGGTCGAATACATGATTTCTTCTGCCTAGACCAATTTCGGGACACATGCCTGTGCTATACTTTCTGTTTACCAAACACCAGATGTCCAGAAACTGCACGGAAGTTATCTCTTCGCCTTCTCCAATGTCTGGCAGCATTGATCTGTATTGTTGTGCGGTCTCGTTTAGGTACGTTAAATTTACCCTCACAAAGCTGCAGCATAGTATCATATTACTCTTGAGACATAGGAATACTCTTTGCGTTTAACCATACTGACCGCTCTGCGCCTTTACTGTAAATGCACAGTTTCGTGACATACAATGGTGAAAGCTACAGTCGCCGAACAGTTAACTTCGCCTATTCACGGACAGAACTATCAAACCTTATGCGCCCACCGACAAACGGTGGTGCACAAGATGATCAAAGAATGGCCCGACATGAAAGGAAGATGTACGTCATCGCACAGTGTGTGTGTGTGTGTGTGTGTGTGTGTGTGTGTGAAGGCAGTGACACACAAGAGTAGCTACCAAATAATACCCCCCCCCCCCCACACCCACACACACACACACACACACACACATACACACACCACCATCACCCCCCACCCCCCCCCCCCCCCCACACACACACACACAGACGTGCAACACACACACAGACGTGCATATTATCTAGACCTGAACTGATTTATTCTCAAGGGTGGACAATTTGTTCCGCTATGTTCAAAAATATGTGACTTATCGGTACAAATCGACCATCCACTGGGGGTGGTCAGTCAGTTTGTACCAGCTTTTGCGGTACAAATTGACCACCCGGCACAATTTGTCCGCGGGTGGTCAATTTGTACATTAACAGCGGCCCATCAATAACACTTAATCAAGGGAGACGTTCAATACCGCCTCATACAACGATGACACAGTTTTTGCTTTCATTTCCTTTCATCCCTGGGGCTAGCTGGGGGTGATTTGCACCTGCCAGAAAAAAACGATGACACAGTTTTTTTCCCCTTCCCCATTTTCTAGGAGTGGTCCGTTAAGCCTTCACATAATGCACCATAATAACAAATTCACCGGTGTTCACTGGGTCGCGCGGGTTCAAAACGAGGATCGTGATCGAGACAGGGACAGATAATTGCATATAAAGACAGACAGACTGAGAGAGAGACGGACAGAGACACAGACAGACACAAATGAAAAAGGAGGAGGAGGAAGAGGAGGAGGAGGAGGAGGAGGAGAAGAGAAGAAAAGAAAGAAGAAGAAGAAGAAGAAGAATCACTTCTAAATTCACTGTGCTAAAAACTACTCGTATTTTCAAAATCGAACAAAATAGTTATTTCTAACATCAAACTCCGTATGGTAGAATTCTCACTGAATATTTTCTGTTTTTTTTTTGTTTTTTTTTTTTTGTTTTTGTTTTTTTGTTTTGTTTTGTTTGTTTTTTTTTAAGCACCTTATCCGCATGACATAATGAGAACGCTTTGGTCCTGATCTTTATGAATAAACTTAAAAAAAAAATGACTTACCAATGAGATATTCATCACAATTGTTATTTCAGCAACAGACATTTTGCAGAAATAATACAGTTTAAAATGGGTTTTACTATGTAGCGTATGGCCCATGTGTAACTAGATTTAATGAAAAAAGCACTGACCAGTGAAAGTTGAATCAGAAGCGTTCATACCTTCATTTCACGGTTTATTGTGAAGTTTTTATGACGGTATGTACTTGGCCGAGAGATACGACATTCAATGTGACCTTCCATCACGAAATGAGTCTCTTATCACCAAATAGTCATTTTAAAGTTTTACATGATCTAAAAAAACACTTTTTATGCTCGTTTTACTGATGAAAACCACCTGCAAAATCAGATGTTTAGATTCTGAGATACAGGGTTTAGAAAACGATACCACTCTAAGCGACCATTTTGATAAAATGAGGAAAAGCCTGAATGACATTGGATAACTATTTCAGACAAGCCAAATATCGTTGACACAGTTTAAATGTCACAACTGTGAGCTTTCGAACGATGTATTTCACTTGTTGGGTCCATTGCAAACGCAGAGGGGATACGGATTGACGAAAAGTGCATATATGTACGTGAATTTCTCTTGTGGACATTTTTTTCCAGAGTCAGTCATTAATATCGTATTTATCAGGCGCTGTAACCATTCATAACTGAGTATATACGCGCTATCACAGAAGACAAGCGGTTTGACCTTGATTCAGATTCAGATTCAGAAAACTTCATTATCTCTCGTTACAGAGAGAAATTACATTTGTGACCGCTGCCCTAAAAGTTAAGACATACATATTTATAGTTACAAACGTGACACTGAAAATTAAAATTACTTTCAAACAATAAAAACATGCGTGTAACACCAAAATGGGAATTTCAGTCTTTCTCCTTTGTTGGTAGTGCAAATAAAGCATGCACTCAGCCACTCATAATTATATATACATAAATGTGTGCACGTATAAGAGAGAGAGAGAGAGAGAGAGAGAGAGAGAGAGAGAGAGAGGTGATTTATCATTAAAAATCATTAAGGACATTTCTATTCCTCACTGTTCCAGGACATGCACACATAACACACAAACACACCCACTCTCCAGCATCTATACTTTCCCGCTTGCTCACAGACATACACACCCGCGCACATGCTTGTGTCACAGGTGATCCACCGCCTCTTCTTACACGCTGTGTTTGTTTAAAAGCGCAATGGATTTGAACACAAAAGCTCTTTTTGTGCGCATCAGCTTAGCTCTGGGGACACAAAATCGTCTGCCTGATGGAAGGAGCTCAAACTGTCGCGCAAGCGTATGCCCACTGTCACTAACAATTGCACGAGCCTTGTTGACCGCACGCCTTTCATACAACTCACTCATACTCTCCCGTCTCTCACACAACAATCTTACCACAGATGTTCACAACGCTATCCAAGAGTTTGCTGTTTTTTCAAATTAAGATTTCCATACCAGCAAATGCATGAAAAAGTCAAGACAGACTCAATAAAACTCCTTGTAAAATGTTTTAAGAATTTTGGGCTGGACATGCAGATTCCTCAATTTGCGTAGGAAATACATTCTGGTTTGGCATTTTTTTTGTATGCGGACCTGGTGTGTGTATTGAAAGTGAGCTTATTGTCTAACGTTGTGCCCAGATATTTGTATTCCTCTACCGTTTCCACTTTTTCTCCATCAATATAAAGATCAGGCACATAATTTTTCCGCTTTCCTAAAATCTATGATCATCTCCTTTGTGTTTTTTTGACGTTAAGCTCAAGATAATTTTCTTTACACCAGGTGCTGAAACGCTCAACTTCATCAAAAATGTTACATCATCAGAATTGGAAAGGTCTACAAGGGCTGTATCATCTGAATATTTAATGACTGGTGTTTCTTCTGTACCAATGCAGTCGTTGGTGTACAGAGTAAAGAGGACAGGAGAAAGAACGGTACCTTGAGGGGAACCTGTGGAGCAAAAGAGGACAGATGACATGACAGATTGATAGCGCACTGACTGGGATCTGGAGATGAGGAAATCTGTGATCCACAGGATAAGCCTGGGTCTGACATTTAAGGATAAAAGTTTGTGCGCTAAGAGATGAGGCTGGATGGTGTTAAAAGCTGATGAAAAATCAATAAAAAGAATATGAACAAAAGAATCTGTTTTCTCCAGGTGAGTGTAAGCGTTGTGTAAAAGTGTGTGAGAGTGGCATCCGTCTGTGCATCTGTTGCGTTTGTATGCAAACTGATAAGGATCTTGATGACTGACTGTATCAGTGAGGAGGTGACTAGTATTGCTTTTTCGAAACACTTCATCACAATGGATGTTAAAGCGACTGGGCGGTAGTCATTGAGGGAAGATGGTTTAGACTTTTTTTTGGTATAGGACAGATCACTGAGGCTTTCCAGAGAGAAGGGACAGTTGAAGTTTTAATAGACCAATTGAATAGTCTAGTGAAGACATGACAGAGTTGAGATCCACAGTTCTTGAGTAATACACTACTAATATTGTCTGGTCCAGGCGCCTTTGGGATATTTTGTCTTTTAAACATTGAAAGTATTGTTGTGTCTTCTATAATGATCTCATCTTCTATCTTTGCTTTGATTTCCTCTTTTATCACTCCCAATGCATCGGTGAAATCATGAGCATCAAAACGACAGTAAAATTTGTTGAGTTCATTAGCGATTGTTGTTGCTGTTCTTTTGATAAGGCACAGTGAAGATGGGATTTGGTTTGACCAGTTAATTTCTTTAGACCTTGCCATGCGTTTCCGCATATTACCGCACTGAAACTGCAATTCAACCTTCTCTCTTTGTACTTTGTTTGGGCTGAGCGTATTTCCTTTCCCAGTTTTATTTGGACTTTCTTACGTTCCATTTTTGTTTCTGTTTGAAAGGCAATTTTCTTTTCATTTAACACTGTTTTCAGTGGCTTCGTTACCCATGGTTTATTATTAGGGAAAATTTTGATTGTTTTTGATGGAATGATTAAATCTTGACAAAACATGATATATTCTGATATGACATCTGTTGCTTCATGGATATTGACAGAGGATTCAAAGAAAAGGTCCCAGTCAGTACAGTCAAAACGTCCTTGTAATTCCAAAATACTGTCAGGCTCCCATACCTTAACCTTCTTCTTTTATGATGGGTTCTGTCTGAATTTTAGGTCTATATGCGGGTATGAGGTGGACTACATCATGATCAGATTTTCCGATAGGGGGTAGGGGTTCAGATTTGTAAGCGTGATTGATGTTGCCATAACAAAGATCGGGCATTTTGTTTTTTTACGAGTAAAACAGGTAATATATGTTTAAAAGATGGAAGGGATGAGTCAATCTTCTGTTTACAGTTATTGAAATCACCAAGAATAAAATTGGGTGCGTCAGGAGAGATAGACTGGAGAAATTGCACAGTATCAACAACATGGGCAGCGGCACATGACCACATTGGCAGCAGGATGAGCATAAACAACTGTTAAAAACAACTGTCCGAATTCCCGCGGCAGGTATCTGGTCTCAGAGACAGCGATATCAGTTCTACATCAGGGATGCACAGCCGTCTTCTCACAGTCACATTAGCATTGTCACACCATCTATTGTTGACATACACACACACCCCTCCCCCGTGTGCCTTGCCTGTGGTCAGTGGGTCACGGTCAGTTCTGAGAGGGGGGTGAAATCCGTCAATGGCCGCACTGTCATCAGAGATAGAGTCACACCACATGTTTCCGTAAAAACATGTGAGTGATCAGGGTTTTATGACGGTATGTCCTTAGCCGGGAGGTTCAGCACTAAATGAGATGAGATCGTTGTTACATGATGGTGTGATGTCCTTACCCGTGGCGTACAACATTAAATGACATATGTTTGCTGTATGAGTTTTAATCGAGAGGAAACGTTTATTTTTTTTTGTAACAGGTATGGAGACTAAAAAAAACCCACGTCTGCGAGATCTGTCATGCATCTTACCAGAAGAAATATGACCTGCAAAGACATATAAAATCTCTACATACTTTAGACACATCTCATATTTGGAACGTTTGCCATAAAAAAAAAAATATTCGCAAGAAAAGAGAATTTCGACTTACATCTGATATCTCACGACAACAAACGGCTGCGAGAAGAGAGGAAAAAAAACATAAAGAAAGATTGAAAGAAAAGAAATAGAGAAGGAAAAAAAAGAGCAGGAAAGAAAAAGGAAAAGGAAACTTCCTCATCAGTCTGTCGGGCAAAACGAAAGTCGACGATTGGGGGTGGGGGGGGGGGGGGGGGGGTGGGGGGGGGGGGGGGGGGGGGGGGGGGGGGGGGCGTTCTTTCGAGGGCCATCATGAACGCATGTTGAACATCCGCTGGGAGGATCAGGGGGAGGCTGGGACTGGAACGACCGTCTCAACGCCCATTTTGAGAGACAAAGCAAAAGCTTAAAATCAACCTCAGCCACTCCTTATTCGGCATCGCACGAGACAACGATGGACTATCGTTTCTTCCATGCGTCCAAAAAAAACGTCCGAGTCATGGACACTCCTCGTCTGATCAACAACAGACAAGGTATCGAGAGGTTCCATGGAAGGCGGTTAACGACCAGGATGTCTGGGAACGCGCCAGACAGCAAACGTCCGACTCAAATTAAACGGTCCATTTCATTGCCACAACCCAGTTCTACATTAATCCTCTCCCGGACTACCCCATTGGCTGCTGCGATCATCCTCCCTGATTTCATCACGACCAACAAGGTCATCTAGACACTCTTGAAGGACGAAACACTCCTTTCTATACACAGACACCTGTGTTTTTTCAGTGCCTCGCCTTGCTTCGAGGAGCGTCGCTTTAAAAGTCTTCAAATCACCTACCCGCCTTCTCTTGATCAACACCGGTGTGAGAAACACGGTTGTCAAGAAAAGGAAAGAAACGATTCCTGAGCATGACGCTCACCGACCTGGAAAAAGGCGGAAAACATGTTTGGGGTCAAGGTGGACGTTTCCCAGATGGACGAGTCCTCTTGCCTGGTTCCTTTTC
>JADBJO010004874.1:0-2500 GCA_016801955.1 Conus betulinus
CATCGTTTTATATCTTTCCATCTTCTACTATTTATTTATCGAATGTGTTTTCTTTTTGCAAAATTATCCAATAATCCTTTTTGGCTTGTTCCGTAACTCTATTACTACCTGTATATTTGAGTGTTTCATTTCCCTAAATTTTTCATCTACCATGTTCTTATCTTGACTTTTCTTAGTGTGCACGTATTCCTTAAAATAACCGTTTTTTTTCTCATTAACTGCCTTATCACAATCTTCAGTCCACCAAACATTACTAAAGTGTTTTACACCCTTTAGATCCCTGATTCTTCAATTTAGGAATACATGAGCCAGACACTTTTAGAACAGAAGTACAAATCGTGTCATACATTGTATCAATATCATCATCTGGGGACAAGCTTATGTCTAGATCTTTAAGTATATCGTAAAATTGAGACCATTTGGCATTTTTATAATCAAATCTTGGGATTGTATCATCAGGTTTTGTGTCTTCAAAATTAGGGGACTGATTAATTGTAATGATGATTGGTATGTGATCACTCCCAAGAGTTTCACTATAAGTTTCCCATGCACACGACAAAGCCATTTTAGGTGAAACCAAAGTTAAATCAATGGCTGGTCTATGTGTAGATACATCAGGAACTCTGGTGTAAGAACCATCATTGAGTAAACATAAAGTTGAGTCTACAATAATTTCCACAAACCTATTACTACTGACCTGTGTGCTCTCTTTTACCCAGAAAGGAGAATGGGCATTCAAATCCCCTCCTACTAACCATTTACCAGCATCATTCTTGATATTTTTCATCCATTCAGTATTAGCTTCATCTGGACCCTTAAGTAAATATACAGAAGCACAGATTACTTTTAATGAGTCTGAAAACTTGACAGTTACAGCACATGAAAAAATTTCATGTAATCCACAAGACATGGGTGATTGTTTGTCACAATACTGTAGTCCAGTGTGAATATAGATAGCACAATATACTCTACGGTCATTTTTATCTGTATCTACTACTTGTGGATAGTAGTACTGTTCCAATCTTGGTAGTTTGTTCTTACTGATATTAACAGACTGGAATAAGAGAACGTGGCAGACAGATGACACTAAAACTTGACGTAAGCAGTCAATATTAGAATTGAGAGAGCGGCAGTTCCACTGTAGTATTTTATATTGTTGTTGAATTTCATGTTAAAAAAAATAGATAACTAAACAAATAAAAATATTTTACTTTGACACAATTGAAGCTTAGCTACACACAGACGTAGGCTGTTATGCTGCATTTGTTCCGAACAAAAACAACAAAAAATGTCACCAGTTGTATATAAGACATTGAACCTATTGGACCAGGCAGAGCCGTAGAAGGAATCCTCAGGGAAGGGAGTGGGGCGCAGGTACCGGGAACGTCGCAGTGTCTTCCGGGGCCGTTCCCAGAAGAGGTTCTGTAACACCCCAAAAGTACTCCCCGCCCAGAAGTACTCCCGGGAGTACTTCTGGGCCCGCGACAGAATGACTCCCAGGAGTTCTTCTGGGACAGTACCCTCCTTGGTCCCAGAAGCACTACCCCCTTGACAACTTTGTAAATAAATGTTTGTTTTCTGTAACTATCTTGTAACGCTGATTCCTTTAGACAGGGGAGTACTTTTGGTACCCGTCCCAAACTTTCGGCAGAACGACAGTTGCAGGACCGGGTTGGCGCCACTCTCTCTGATATTCATGAGCAGGAGTTTGGTGTTCCACAAGGAAGCATACTGTCTCCTGCCCTCTTTAGCATCAAGATCAACAACATTGTCGTTAGTTCAGTAGGGTTCAGGCTGCTCATTGTTTGTGGATGATTTTGCTGTCTACGCAACTGGAAGCCTGTACCTGAGTGTCCAGCACAGGCTCCGGCTTTGTGTAGATAAAATTCATCAGTGGGCGGATGAAAACGGCTTCACTTTTCTCCTACGAAGACACAGTGCATTCACTTCCATAATTTTCGTCAGTTTTTTTGCAGATCCTGTAATTCAAATTAGGAAATCTCCCATTCCAGCTGTCAAAGAGGCCAAATTCTTAGGAGTTTTTTTTTTTTTGACCAAAACTCAACTTTCTCAGCCACATTAAAAATCTCAAAAACTTCTTGCCAGAAAGCTCTGAATATTCTGCAGGGTCGTAGCACACACTGACTGGGGCGCTGATAAGAAACTGCTGCACCTCTACAGAGCCTTGGTCCGTTCCAAACTGGACTATGGTTGTGCTGTGTACGGCTTTGCAAGACCGTCTTATCTAAAACTTTTGGACCCTATCCACCATCAAGGGCTTCGTCTCTGTCTTGGAGCACTCCGCACCACCCCTGTGTACAGCCTGTACGCAGAGGCAGGTGAACCCTCACTGTCCAACCGCAGGCTGAAACTGTCTTTGAATTACTATATCAGACTGTTCTCGGATACCAGAGAACCCTGCGTATGACTGTGTCTTTGACCCTCAGTTTCAAAAAGCAAATTCGAAAACAACCCTAACTGTATTCCGCCGTTTGGTCTT
>JADBJO010004874.1:7500-25000 GCA_016801955.1 Conus betulinus
TCTCTTTGCGCTTTAACAAATGTTTATACTCTCTACGTGCAGTACAAAAAGCGTTTCCGTCTTCAGAATATCCTGTTTGACGGGATATTCTGTAAAGCTTTCTTAATTTTTCTTTGCTGCCTTACATTCATGATCATACCAGTCATCTAATTTATCATTATCACCAATTTTGATCTGCCTATTCATGCATTCAGCACTTCGTTTAATGCATCGTTAAATATAGACAAAGCTTCGTCAATATCAAAATCAATTAAACTTACAGCTAACTCTAACATTCTACGAGATTCCTCAGACTGCATTGAGTCAATAAACACCGGTGATGCAGTATTGTTCCAGACTATCCTATTGATGTTTGTTTCTCTTCTTGAGTTTTCATATTGTCATGCTCTTCCCGAAAAAGTTAAATGTAATTCAAGTGGCATATGATCTGAATGAAACATATCACGAATATTAAGTTCACAGAAAGATTCAAACATAGCAAACATATCACTCGACATTAAAAAGTAATCGTTAACACTACTACCTGAATCTGAGATGTATGTGTAGCAACCATAGCGGTCGCCATTACATGCACCATTCAGAATACGTAAATCAAATGTAGTACATAAATTCAACAGAAGTTTACCATAGCTATTCAACACTTTGTCTTGAGATTTCCTGTTTGTGTTGATCGAACTACTTGTTTTTAATGACTTAACAAAATTTTCACTGCATAAATCATTTATATTTATATCTGCAGTTCGACTGTTGAAATCCCCTGACAATACTAAGTAAACATCATGAAATGCAACAGAACAATCTGCCAAGCATTCTTCCAAAAGACTAATGCCATTGTTTACATCCAGAAAAGAATAAAATGGTGACCTTCAGGCGGAACATATACACACATATACAACATATCCTTCATGGTGCCTAATACAGCTCTGTCTATGTGCAAAACAATAATATTATTGTAGTCTACGTCAACAACACGAAACAAACGGGGCATACACTCTCTTTATTAGGCACACAACTCCCCCGAAAAAAACCATGTTTAGAGAACTTAATAGCAGGCTTACAAAAAGTTATGTGTAATCAACAAATAAATCTGATTGAAATGTTTCTATAAAAGGTTTCAACAAGACAAATTATATCAAAGGAACGAACATAAGAAAGGAAATCTTTATGTCTTAGTTTAGGAAGCAGGCCGTTGACATTCCATTGCAGGACTTTAAAACGCTTACTGAAAATGCACGTGCGTTACAATCGGAATCAAGCTGACCTGACACAGAACGTGTTCCTGAACTTTTTTGCACGGCTGCACGGCCTGTACCCTGTTCGTTCACACTGTTCTCTCTGTCACTGACAACTTCACGAACATTCAACATACAGGCACGTGCAGTGTCAGCCACATCACCGCTCACGAATAGTTCCGCAACCGGTGTCCGTTTTTTGGTTGCTCCCTCTAAATTAAATGCAGACGAAAAACTATTTACAGAACAAAATTTGAAAAAAAAACACCTCCCCAAGAAGAGCGGCCGATATCCTATTTGATATCTTTCAGGTTGCCCTCTGAGTCCACAGAAAATTTAGTTCCATCTATTACAAGATGGTCGAAAACCATAGACGCCTTTTTGTTTTCTGCTCTAGCTTTCTTCAAATGTGGCAGCAGTTTGCGTCTTACTTCCCTCACCTGAAAGAAAAATCTTCTCCAATAAAAATACTAGTACCTTTTAGTTTCCCTCTTGCCCTGAGTATGTCCACCTTGTCCTTGAAGAAGGTACAGCACCCGATTATTGGAGAGTTGGGCCTCTGGTTCAGGCGATGCAGGCGGTCAAAACGAACGTCTTTGGCCAGCTCCAGCCTGTCAGTGAAGAGTTCCCTGACTGCAGCCTCCAGGTCATCTGCCGTCTCCTTCTCTGCTTTCTGAAGTCCGTGGATGATGACGTTGTTTCGCTTCGACCTGCATTCCAAATCGTCGGTCTTCCTCTCCATCTCTTCGATCCTCTTCTCCAGGCGGACGTTACTCTCCTTCAGTGCGGCATTTTCCTCTCGTAGACGGGTGCATTCTTCCTTCATGCTCTTCATTTCCGCATGCAGCATATCAAAACCGTCTTTGAGGCCTCTGATGTCATCCCTCACCGCATCAAACTTCATGCTCAGCTGATGAAGCATGGACATGACATCGTTGGAACTCTGATCTCGGTTCTGGGATGAAGAAGCCGGTGGTGTGTCTCCAGCACTAGCACGAGGGGAAATGTGACGACTGGGATCCAAGTAGTGTTTGTTTCGTGGAAGTACGGGGTCCTGGATTTTTAATTCGACGTCGCCGCATTGAAAAAACAGCAAACTCCCCCCCCCAGAAAAATACGAGAGGAGGAGGAAACCACACACGACACCGGTAGTCTTGGTTTTCAATGTCAGTCCCAGTCTTGGTAATCTTGAATTTGCGCGTTTTTTCATAAATACCATAAAAACGAAAAGAAAGAGTCCACATCGCTGCCTGAAAACTAATGTTTCTGAAGGCATGGCACCTAATGTCAACCTCTGCCACAGATGAAGCAACAGCAATGCGTATAACGCTTACAGTTGGCAAATTTCGTCAGACGCGGTCGCAAAGCCTGCTCACCGGCTGACTTCCATTCCAGCTCCCAAAACTGACAAGTATGTTCATATAAATCGATGGTATTGTTACAATTTAAAACGGAGACAAGAGAGGAGGAACTTTCGCGAAAGACGTCATCGCAATATGATGAGTTGCAAGCCTTCTTTTACTTATCGCTTTTAAAGTTCTGTATTTTCGGTCAGTATAGTGCTATTGTTGTATGTCTATTTGTTCAGTTTTGTATTCGGATCGAGTTTTAATGCGACTGGAATATTCGAGATTATGTTGAAATGTTTACACGTTCCACGTAAGTTGCTAGTGCATTACCGAATGTTCGAGAATGTTGTAGAAGCTGATCGAATCACATTCGCATAAGCTTGTCGTGATTTCATTGGTTGAGCCTTCCGATATGCAGAATATTCTAGAACGAAATGATCGAGTATGTTCAAAATTATTTTAGATAACATATAAAAGGATGAGAGCTATGCGACAGGAAGAGAGAGAGAAATGAGAGTGGCTGAAGAGTTCAAGTCATTGTCGGACGCAGAAGCGTTCGAGTCTTCACTGAGTTTGAGTCAGCTGAAGAAAAGCTGCCATTAGTAGAATATTGGCTGCTGCATGTACGACTGAGTTCCTGTACGACTTAATGAACCTGAAAAGTCAGTTGATGCCTGTTTGTTGTTCAGATATTCTTCAACGTTTGTAAACAAAAGAATCATCTTCATTTCAGAAATGAATATACGTTCTCCTTCAAACTCTTTTGTTAAGTTATTTGTTAATTTGTTCATGTACATCTGTTGCTGAAAATAAATCTGAATCTGCTTCCTCGTGGTTATTGGAACGACAGTGATGGTAATGTTGCAGATAAACTAGTGGCAAAGAGAACATTTTTATATAGAACTGATCACCTCGAGCTGACGAAAACTCAGGCGGTTAGTTGAACCTCTCCACTGATGTAACAGGCTGGGGCGTTCACATCGAGTAACAGAAACGTAAGTGCCACTTTCACCCTTCAGTTCATGAAACAGACACTAAGTGTCCTTAAAACACTTTGTCCTTGTGATCTCCGTTGATGGTGTGGACGGTTACGTAAATATTGCAGTCTTATATCCGAGTAAAATATGGAACAACCTTCAATTTATTGGGTAAGTATCTGCATGCTTGAAGTCATCGGACCTTGGCATGCCTACAACGCTTACTGCTAGGAATTTTCACAGGTTAGCGTACGTGCAGTTTAAACCGTTTTCAAAAGTAAGGATTGATAGTTTTCAAGTTCAATTTCCTTGTTGTTATTTTTTCCTGCTGAGCTAATGAATATTCAACGTCAAGTATTTTGTGATACGCAGTGACTTCCTGTTAGTTAAGAACAAGTCCTGGGAAAATCTTGTCCTATATGGACTGGAGGTGTTGTGCTGGTAAGTCTGCGGTAATAATGATAATAATGAGGGGGACAATTACTATAGCGCCCATTCTAACAACGTAGGCTACAGGGTGCTTTGTAAGTTTTAATAAATCAACATTTAAAATAAATACAGACACACACACACACACACACACACACACACACACACACACACACACACACACACACACACTGGGACACAATGTTGCATACATAAAACTCTCACACTATATAACACGGTGAATAGCTCATTCGTACATGAGCAAAATGTGCAAGTAACATGTGGTATTTTAGTAATATTTCAGGTGGTATTCTGCAACTGGTGTTTAAACAGATAAGTTTTTAAGCGCAGACTTAAAGTCGGGAAGGACGGGGCATGACGCAGATGGTAAGGTAGCAAATTCCAGAGTGTCGCCACCGAAAATGAGAATGCTCCAGAGCCGTGCTGCTTTCGGTTATGTGGGGCAATACGAAAAATTCGGTCAAAGGAGGAAGAACGGAGGGGACGTGTAGGATGGATTCTAGTCTCTCGCCATACGATTTAAGGTTTTCACGATTTTTTCAACTTTCAATATCAGCAGCAGCTACTGGTGCGTTTGCAAAGCCAGGCTGATTTTTTTTAAATATATAATTTATATATTATTATATTTATATATAATGTATAACAGTGAGCCAGTTTTTCAGAAAGAACAAAAAACGTTGTGGTGGAAAAACAAGAGCAAGTCAATATTGCTCTACCATTAGAACTGTCACTTGGCAAGATTTTTTTAAAGGGGGAGGGAGGGGGGGGGGGAGATGGTAAGAGGTTTAGGGGGGGAGACAGTGGAAGAAAATGGGAATTAAAACAAGAGACAAAAAACAAATCAGGTAACTCTTACTCCCGCAAGAAGACAACTCCAAAGGAATGCTGCTTACAACATCGAATCGCCTAGCAGACATGAAAAACAACAACATTTCTCCAGTTCTTGTTGCTGTGTAGATGCGTTCGGTACAGAGGCTATTTGTATTTCTTTCTGTTCGTCCTTGTACTTGTCTGACTATATTCTTGTTCATTTCTCCAGTTCTTTTTGTTGTGTGCAGATGTGTTAGGTACAGGGTATATGGGCAAGCTTGGAACATCTTTGGGGGGATTTTCCTTGTTTGTTCTGTGTGCTCTGTGCTGTCATGTCTGCTAGGCGATTCGGTGTAGTTAGCAGCATTGGAATTATGCTTTCTTGTGGGAGCAAGAGTTTACCTACTTGTTTGTTGTTTACTGTCCCTGCCTCATTTCGTATTTACTTTCGTTTCAATTAAATCGAGGTTATTTGTATTTGTTTCTATTCGTCCTTGTACTTGTCTGACTGTATTGAACTTTTAAAAGGGCTGTGCCAGTGTGGAATAAAAGTTATTTATATTTGTTCATTTCTCTCCAGTTCTTGTTGCTGTGTAGATGTATTCGGTACAGGGTATATGGGCAAGCTTGAAACACCATTTTTGGGGCTGTTTCCTTGTTTGTTCTGTATGCTCTGTGCTGTCATGTCTGCTAGGCGATTCAGTGTCGTAATCAGCATTCCTTTGGAACTATGTTTTCTTGTGGGAGCAAGAGTTACCCTACTTGTTTATTGTTTACTATTTACTGTTTCCTGCCTCATTTCATGTTTACCTTTGAAAATAAGAGGGTTACAATGTAAATATGAAATACAGCAGCTTATGGGGACCATCATAGCCTGTTTTGAATCCAGAACCATTGGTATTAAATGGCCAGAAGTTCCTTCCATCTGCTACTTTCTCTTTGCCATTTGAGCACGACTGATTTATGGGTCTTCCCTTGGCATCAAAAGGAGATAGACCACCTGAAATGATGCGTATTTCACAGACCAGGGATGAAAAAAGTCCAGTGGTATTCCAGGGCAGTCAGTGAAGAGAAGAAACATAATGTGATAAGAACCACTGGAAGGACACAGCTGCTTCAAAGCTAACGTCATGTGTAAAGAGCGATGTATGTGGGATAACTTTTTGAGCCAATCCATAAGGATCCACTTATGGAAACAGAGGGTGCCAAAAGGTGTCAAAAGTCAGAGAGGTCAATTGTAATGTTTTATCACTCAAACATTGTCAGTCCTGATTTTCAGTAAAAAGACGAGTCGATCCTATCCTTGTTATCTTGTAGCCTTTAAACATTTTCTTTTATTTTTACGGACATTCTCAACAAATTTTCATAACTGATGGAAATTCTCCTTGTATTCTCGTTAGTCCTGTATTATCTGCAATTAGTTCGTGAAATATACTTTTGGCAAAAAGTTAAGGGCCACTGCCAACGCTGTCTCCCAGACCAAAACACTACAGCCAATATTAAGAAGAACGGACGCAAAATCTTCCAAATTTATTCAAGAACAAATTCATTGGACCATTGCACGAAATCAACAAATCAAACGCGGACAGCGGGCTGTAATGTCCAGTCACCCTTCCTAAGGATCGTCACATAAGCCACAACTGAAAACTGCACAATTCAGTACCGAGTGTAGCCACCGTTTGCCGCCAGGCAAGCGGCACACAACGTCGACGCATGGAGTCCACCAGGGTCCGAAGAGTGTCCCGCGGTATGGCCTGCCACTCCTGCTGCAGAAAGAGAGTGAGCTGGGCCACGTCAACAGGCGGGGGGTGGTTGTGGGCTACCCACCGTCCAAGGACATCCCAGAGGTGCTCAATTGGAGCCAGATCGGGTGAGCGAGATGGCCACTGCATCCGGATGATCCCCTCTTGCTGCAGATGATCGTCCACGACACGGGCTCGGTGTGGACGGGCGTTGTCGTCTTGGAAAACAGCAGCGTTACCCATGGCCTGAAAGGGCGGGCTGGATCAGGGGCCTCACAATCTCGTCACGGTACCGCACCCCTGTCAGCATGCCTTAAATGACGTACAGGGGGGTTATGTCTTGACGACTGAAGCCACCCCAGACCATCACAGAATCCCCTCCGTAACGATCCACCTCACAAACTGTGGCGTCAGCAAAACGTTCTCCTGGCCTTCGCCACACTCGGGTCCTGCCGCCATTGAATGCCAAGGTGAAGCGGGACTCATCTGTGAACAGCACTCGAGACCATTGCTGCCTCGTCCAGCGAACGTGATGACGACACCAGTCCGCCCGTGCTCTGTGGTGAGTGAGCTGGAGTAAGTGGTCGGACTGCTGGTCTCCGGGATGACAGCCCGAACTCGTGCAAAATGGTTACAAACTGTCCTTCTACTGACATGACATTTGCAGCCTGCAGGAGCTCACACCTTAAGGTGGATGAGGTGACAGTCTGATTGCGTAGGGCAGACAGCAGGAGGAATCGGTCAGCATGTCTGTCGGTACACCGAGAACGGCCTGATCGTGGCCGATCCTGCACGCTGCCAGTGGCCTGAAACCCCTCTACAAGACTTTGGATGGTGGAATGGGACACGTTCAGACGCCTAGCCACCTCGCGGCCAGAAATCCCTTCGTCAATCAACGCTAAGGCACGTCCACGATCGGTAGGGTCCAATCTTTGCCTTTGTGCCATGCTTTTTGGGCTGACGTAGACGACCGTTCTGTTTACAGATTTGTGGCCAACGGCGTCTGATCTGTGTTCATGAACGAGGTGCCATGCATGTGCGTCATGATTGACCACGAGCATTTCGTTTTTTTTCAAACTCACTCATATGCTCCGACAGGCACCCGTTTTACCGGTTTTATGTGGTTTCCGCACGTGCAGCTGCGCTGCACCTTGTACCGCAGTGGGTTTTTAGGTGTTGTGATCTGTTTAGGAACATCTGTTCAATATGTCTAACCAAGTTTGGGTCATTGTGACTTCGTTTCAAGCCTATTATTTACACACTCAGACACTAACGTCAAAATGACAGGTGGCCCTTAGCTTTTTGCCAGTAGTATATTTGATATTGTATTAGTACTATGTTACCAGAATTTTAAGCATATCAAAAGCATTTCTGTTTCAAAAATCATTGACACTACATAAGAGATGGTGTAAACAAATCGTATGTGCATTCTATTGTTATGCTGTTACACACACACACACACACACACACACACACACACACACACACACACACACACATTGACAGAAACCCACACACCAGCAACAGCAGTATATAAACAGATGGATAACACACACACACACACACACACACACATTGAAAAGGCTCAGTCAGAGCTGACCTGTTTCCCCTGGTTTGCTAGTGATTGCCCTGTGTCTTGGTCAAGGCTGTGGCAGTCCTTTTCCAGCAGGTCATGATGCTTCTTGACCACGCCTAGCAGAATATGCAGGTATGGGGGTGCTACATGGGTCAACTCTACATCAAGGATGGGTTCCCTGATAACATTGTCGTGTAGTTTGGCGATTTTTTCTTTTTGGAGTGTCAGTATTTTCTGTAGTCTGCACAGATGCCCTGCAATGTGCGCTGTGTGATATTGCCTTCATTGCAATGCGCTGGTGTCTGTATTTGTGACTTTGATGCATTGCAACAGAGGCATGGGTGTGTTTCCTGAGCACCAGACAGTCCATACAATTTGAGGAGAAAGTCATAGTCCCCAAACAGGAACACACTTTGATCCTTTTGTCTCTCCATGTCAGGGACATCAGAGCCTCCAGTTGTTGTTGGTAGGGATCTAAGACTCTTCTCAACTTGCATGGACTGTCCTTACAGTCCACAATGGCAAGGAGACACGTGTGCTACACTTGGAATTTGGTTTGTGGAGATTTGCAATTTGTAGCATGAGTTTGAATGTGCCCCCTCCATGATCCCCTCCTATCTTCACCCAGACCTCATCTTGTAGAATTGTGTTGTTGTGCCATGTCAGTTTGTTGTGTTTGTCATACTCATCCAGTAAGTTGCTAACAGTCTAGGGGGGATGTCCTTGATTTTTCCTACTGCTGTCTCTATCTCTTTTTGTCTCCCTTCCTCATCTACATACACATGATTTGTCTGTTCTATTTCTATTTCTCCAAACATTGCTTCTTTCTGTGCCTCTCTTTCTTTCTGCTCACATTCAAATGTCACCCCAACACTTCTGAAAAATCTCTTCTGCATCGTATGTGTTGTCCAACTCATCCCCAGGGCAGTTCGCAGTGCTGACCCTTGTTGACTGGTCACTCTCACTGGGCCACACCCAGCTGCTTCCAGAATCTTCTGTCTGTGAGACTGAGCTGATCTCCTGATTTCAGAGCCCTGTTGTTTGATGACGTCTTCTTTACTACTACCTGATATGTTTATTCTGATTTTCTGCATCATTTGAGACCGCTTTTTCTGCAGTGGAGAAGGTGCCAGAGCAGAAGATTTATGGGGCTGTGTGACCTTTTTCAGCACTATAGGTTGGCCTCTGGTTTTGCACCTGACTGTCACTTTGTCTTCGGATTGTCGCAGTTTTCTTTTCACAAGCTGCGTCAGCAACTTTTCTTCTTCTGCAGTGAGGTTTATCGATGTCCTCATCGTCTGAGTCTAAATACACAGTCTTGCATTTCAGTTGGGGGAAGGGGGATATTGCGGCGTCAGTGACAGGGGTTTTGACAGTAATTGGAGAGGTTTGTGTGTACAGTGTTCTGGGTTTTCTAACTGGTGTTGATGTTGACTGACAAAGTGACGGCAACACACTTTCATCAGTGTCGAAATTAATATCAGACTGATCAAAACTTGCATGTGCAGAGTTGGATGTGTTTGCTATGATAGGAGATGTTTGTGTGCAGAATGTTCTTGGCTTGGGGGTCGATGGTGACCAACAAACTGACGTCGACACACTTTCATCAGTATCCAAGCATACATCAGACATGTCAACACATTCAAGTGCCGAGTTGAATGTGCTAGCTATGACTGATGAGGTTTGTGTAGAGAATGTTCCAGCCTTTTTCATGGGGGTCGATACCATCGGAGAAAATGGTGACACACTTTCATCTGTGTGCAAGCACAGATCAGACTGATCTAAACATTCTAGAGTGGATCTTTTGACGGGTCGGCTCTTCTTTGTTTTCCGACGACCAAGAAGGCCGGCTGATTGAAAGAATCGACACGATGTGCACCGACTCAAAGAAAGATATGGATCGAAAGTTGTCCAGAGATTTCTGACATTCTCTCTATGTCAAGAGCAGCATTTCTTTTGTAGTATAACATTGAGAATGTACTGAAATGTGTCTCGTTTTTTTTTCAGTTTATGGTAGTATTTTATGCGATACACTTGGACTTTTTTTCCTTCATCATCACCAGAAATATCTGGACTGAAATACTGCAACAAATCATTGGAGAAGATGACACAAAGTCTAGCGTTTAATCCTTTATCTTGTACCTTTCTGAGCACATGATTGCACACGCAGCACAACAAATCTACACGTCTTTTGAGTTCACTTAAGTTGTGTTCCAACACCTCAGCCATTGTTGGCGCTACAAACACGTAGGCGTACGCACGTACAAAAGATCGGAATGAAGTAGGCCTACACGTAAGCAAGAAGACTAACCTATGCAGGGTCGGTCACACACACACACACACACACACACACACACACACACACACACACACTCATGCGTGCGCGCGCGCGCGCGCGCGCACACACACACACACACACACACACACACACACACACGTACACACACACACACACACACACACACACACACACACACAGAGAGAGAGAGAGAGAGAGAGAGAGAGAGAGAGAGAGAGAGAGAGAGACAGACAGACAGACAGAGAGACAGACAGAGAGAGAGAGAGGAAGGAAAGTAATCACTTGGTGGAATGTCTCGTCTTAGCAGCTAGCACCACACACGTACACGGCTTGCTGATATACGTATACACGTGCCGGATCCTGGCCAACTTATGAAAACGAACAACTTCTCAATGAAAAAAAAAACAACTCAAGAACGTGGGATGAACCGAAGTTATATCAAACGGCACGAGGAAAAATCACAACAAACAAATCACACGCACAGTTAATTACATCCAGTTATGGAGTGTGGAAGAATAATAATCTGTAAAGCACAAGAACAGCACAGCGTGAGAACACACGCTCTGTACTATACTCACTTGAGCAGAGCTGTGCTACACGCGCGCTGCCAGCTTGTCAGCATTCAGCGATGAGTCACGCAGCCTCAGTTTATCGCCTGCAGAGCAAGCAGGAACTAAAGAGCACGATTTTCATCTTGGCCGGACAGCTGTGAAGCCTAAAGGAGACAGCACACCAATTAGATTTTTTTTAACAGCAGTGTCAACTGATAGAGATATTGGAGGAAAACTTGAATAAGTTGAACATCTACAATCATAGCCTATCTTTCAAATCTTACCAATCTTTTTATAAAAAGAAGTCTGTCAACGGAATTGAGTTAAGCTTCCACAGGATGAAATGCACACTGGCTTATCACGACACATCATTCATAGGAAACACTATTCTAAATATCTGAAGCCAGATTAAAGCGTGTGTGTGTGTGTGTGTGTGTGTGTGTGTGTGTGTGTGTGTGTGTGTGTGTGTGTGTGTGTGTGTGTGTGTGTTGTGTGTTTTACAAAACAGCATAAATGAGAGGATTGCTCCCTGCAAAATGTACACAAACCAGGCGATTTTTCTAATTGAACAAATTTGTTTTTGCCTCTTTTTAAGCCCAAAACAACTTAATTGTGCAGCACAGACCTGTAACAATCCCCTGAAACTGAAAGAAGTTTTATTTCGGTCTTCATGTTTATGTTAAACAGTTTTTTTCTGTCCACCTGATTTCATGGCGTTTTGCATTACACCTCATTCATATCCTTTTATAGGCATGTGTGTGTGTGTGTGTGTGTGTGTGTGTGTGTGTGTGTGTGTGTGTGTGTGTGTGTGTGTGTGTGTGTGTGTGTCTATGTGAGTTTCAATCGCTGTAGTAGGGTCCCCTCCAGGTGCAGTAGGCTGGCAGGGAAGGATGGAGCAGGCACTGTTTAGAGCACCTTTTCTAACCCCTTCAGATGTTTTGAAGGTGAATAGTGCTATCCTAAAAAGGGCTGCTCAGTCGCGCTGGTGGCTGCCAAACTCCACTGCTGCTCCAGTTCAGTGAAGAACGACCCTATGGCCTGTATGCAGGTTTGTGGTTACAGCTGCCAGTGTACCCACACCTGCTGCTTCATCATCCGCACATCGCCACAGGAGTTGGAAATGATATAGAGATGATGTGAATGAAGACTGATGGTGACAATGATGGAAGTGACTTGTTCAGTAACTTTGTTTAAAGTGAGAAGTTGCGCAATACTTCGACCGTACTTTCTCGTCCAAAACCATCTGAGTCCAGCAGCAAGAAAGGGTCAAGACGGCTGGAGACTGAGTCGGTCAGATGCAGCAGATGACCATGGTGTCTTTTGTGTCTCACCATGCTCAGTGCACACCACAATGCATTGCTGAGATTCACTTTTCTGTCCATTGAATCAGTTTTTTTTTCTCTGCACAGTCTGCTGAGTGCAATCTTTATGTGTCCTATCTCATTTAAGGTTTGAGACATGTCATGTTGAACTCAAACAGCTGTCGTGTCCTGCTCTTGCTGACGTCCACAATTGCTGAGGCAAGAAAACTAACAGGGCGCTTACGCACACACTTTGCAAGGTTTCATCATGACTCCTGCTTTTTCAGCACGTTCTGCATCCACATGTGAGACCTTCAAGCTTGTAGACGATTATATGTGTGTGTGTGTGTGTGTGTGTGTGTGTGTGTGTGTGTGTGTGTGTGTGCGCGCGCGCGCGCGCGCGCACACACACACACACACACACATACAAACAAACACACAATTGAATATATATATATATATATATATATATATATATATATATATATATATATATATATATATATATATATATATATATGTATGTATGTATGTGTGTGTGTGTGTGTGTGTGTGTGTGTGTGTGTGTGTGTGTGTGTGTGTGTGTGTGTGTGTGTACTTAAGCGTTATAGGCAAACTTAAAACAATAAGACGTTTTCTCTTTTTGAATTATTGAATTAAGCGCAGATTGTGTTGCTTATTAGCAGGGTTTAGATTTTTACCCTTTTTCTTGAAGTTGTCGTTTACCTCTTCATCTGTCACCAGTTCTTCTCTGTCTTTTCTCTGTTGGGAGCGAACTGGGTGTACTTATGATTTTTAGGTTCCTCACTTTGTTGTATTTCATTGCACCATTCAATAACATTTCGGACTAATGCCGAGATGCAGATCCTCTTCTCCTTGTGATGTCAACACCAGCATCTGGGTTCGTCAGTTTTAGAAGAAATCATACTGATGGTAGACCTGTGAGAAACGCGTGTCTGTGCCTGTCAACAATGCAGTCATAGTCGTCTCAAGGAAGATACCCAGTGCTGGCTGATGTAGCCCTGTATTATACCTAATTATTATTATTACCACAGTCCAATGAGAAAATCTTTTATCAAGAAATATTTAAACTGGAAACGGCAGGATGATGTACATTCTGACATTGCCTCATATTTTTCCATGCCCTGCAATTGATTGTTGTTACAAAACTGGGACATTGCTGGAATGGAATCTGTTTAAAGTGTTCTTTTCATTTATCCGGACAGTAAACGGCTTCATGTTTCACCCACTGTTTGGAACTGTTCTGTAAAACATTACGCCAGCTTCCATCACCACCTGGCCTGCAACCTGAAGGAGGAGTGTGAAGATGGACGGGATGAAACAGGTGACTGTCCCCACAGCAGTCCTCAGTGTGATGGACTAATTGCAGCGTGTGACCATTGCTACAAACTTGTCAACACTTTGAGAGGATTTGTCAGTAATTATATTGATTTAAACAAGAGGGCTGATGAGTATTGTGGTTTAATGCAAATGAAGCAAGGTGCTCCAATGTGCGCTCATAACTGGTTTGAAATATTCAGAAATAAAACAAAATTACATCCTCATCAGCTGAACCATATATTCATTGGTTTGAACTCGAAGATTGACTCCTTGCCAAAGATGTATAGGCCTGCTCTGGTCAAGGATGAAAGGATGATTATTCATCATTTCTGGTCTGGTCACAGGTTTATGAGGGACAGATCAAATCCTGTGTGTACACATATGTAGGTAGATATCCTTACAGATTAAAAATAAGTGCTCCAGGGTGTTCAGTCGCTCATAATTTATATCTAAGGTATGGGCACATTTTGTGAACTGGAAAATAATGAAACAACAAGTGATGAGTCAAAGATTAGGTTGATGAATAACACTGCTTTTCTACTGCCATTAGAGCGCCAATATATGAGACAATGTCCCCGTGGTCATGTCACACATACCTTCCTTCTGTGTGGCTCTGACCAACATAGTATTTGCAGTCAACAACAACCTCCACCTGCATCTTTTCTAGCAGATCGTCACCTGTGGGCGCGTTTGAATCCGCTGATTATGCCTCTCCTGTTCCCATGTTCACATGCAGTGATGATTCTACACAGATATCGCATACTTTAGCATGTGATTTCATAGTTGACTGTCATGATGAGAGTGATGAATCATCATGTAAAAACATCCTCCTTGCTCAGGATGTTTACATGTGACAATGGTGAGTGTCTGCTTTTTTGAAAAATCATGTGATAATATATTTCATTGCTTGGATGAGTCAGACGAAAAAACCTGCCCTACGATTAGAATAATTGAGTGGTCTAGCAAGAACCTTGCATGTCCATCCCCAGCACTCATCAGCTTCAATGGCGTTGCACAGTTCCTATCCACCCCCATGAAGTCCAACGAGTCTTGCCCTGACAGCCACTATCGTTGTCTGGTGACTTTAATGACTGTCTGCCTGTCTACACACGGTGCAACGGACCATACGACTGTATTGATCACCATGATGAAGAGGGTTGTGAAGACATGAAATGTCCTGGCCTTTTTCGATGCAGACGTTCAACACTATGTTTACATAGCGACCATATGTGTGATGCTGGTCTCACTGCCAATGCAAGACGATGAATTATATCATGCAGCATAACTTGCCCTGTAAATTGTTTTTGTCAGGGGTATACCTTTTCGTGTCCGTCCGTCCCTTTCTCTCTCCAGCTCTTTTTACGCAGATTCGCTATTTGGATGCCACAGGGTCAGGTTTAACATTGCAAGATGTGAGTAACAACACTTTGCTCATTGGCGTGGTCCTTGCACAGTGTTCCTTAACATTCTTACCCAAAATTCAGTTGCCGAATGTGAGTTTCTTGATCTCAGTAACAATCAAATCCAGCATGTTAACCTCACATCTTTTCTTGGTTTAGAAAGTCTGCACACACTGTCCCTTTCCAACAATCCTCTGTCCTTTCTGGACAATGATCTGTCCTCTGTGAGCCAGCACAGAGCGCTGACCGTGTTACATCTGGCCCACACCACACTTACTGTGTTGGACACCACAGCCCTGTCACTGTTTCCTCACGTACAGAAATTAAACTTAACCTTTACTTCCATTCACACAATCAGCCCGGTGGGATTCCGGTTCTCTCTCCTCAGTTAAGGGAACTCTACTTGGACAACAGTCCAGTTCAAATATTTCCACCTGATGTGTTTCAAGATCTTTCTAATATACACTTCATATCACCGAAAATTATAAATTCTGCTGCATTGAAATACTTCCCCACAAAATGGACAGTGTAGTTTGCCTTGCCCCAGAAGATGATATTTCTTCGTGTAAAGATCTCTTGCAGTCATGGACGTATCGTGGGTTTCTGTGGCTGGTCGCCTGTCTGTCTTTGACTGGTAACGTCTTCTGTTTCTGTGCGCCTTTGTTTGTGAAACGCATGGCATCCTCGAGTGGCCACAGTGTGTTTGTCACCAACCTCACCATAGCCGACTTCTGATGGGCGTCTACATTGCTGCTATAGGTGTGGCTGATGAACGGTTCCGCGCGGACAGTATCTCCACAATGATGATGCATGGAAAAACAGCACAACCTGTATGGCAGCCGGTTTCGTGTCTTTATTATCTAGTGAAGTGTCAGTTTTGATCATCTGTTTAATTACTCTTGATCGTTTTGTCGTCCTTTACTTTCCTTTTAGCTCTGTGAGGTTTGGCAGAACGTCAGCGGCAATAGCCTGTCTGTTGAACTGGCTGTTGGGCTGGATCTTAGCTTTGTTGCCTCTACTTCCCATGACATCCCACTGGAAATTCTACAGCCAGACAGGTATTTGCATTCCTTTGCCAGTTACAAGGCGAAATTTCAAAGGTAGATTTTATTCTGTAAGTCTTTTAGTCATTTTCAATTTAATATTATTTTTGTTCATTTCTATTGGTCAGGCTTTCATATACTGGTCGATTCAGGCCAGTGCTTTGAAAACTAATTCTACCAAAGTGTCACGAGACCTGACCATAGCTCGGCGGTTGATCACTGTTGCAGTAACAGATTTCCTATGCTGGTTTCCCATTGGTTTATGTGGGACATTGGCATTGGGTGGCATTCCTATTCCTGGAGAAGTAAATGTGGCCCTTGCAGTATTTGTTTTACCTTTAAACTCAGCGGTAAATCCGTTTATGTATACGTTCAACACGTTGTCCGAAAAAAGAAAGAAAACAAATGAAGGTAAACTTTTGAAATGGCTAGAGTCACATTCTGATTTGATTGCTGATTAAAGAACTTAATAACGTTAATGTGTACATGACATGTGTCTTTTTCGTAAGTTACTGATAGTTTTTGTCCTCCTCTCCCTCCGTCTTTCTGATGGCTTTCATTGTTTACTGTCCACAAAGCACACTTTTCATTCAGGAGTGTTCAATACACCCTTTTCAAAGAGGAAATTTCTCACCTTTATTGTGTTCTCTACACTTTATGGTGTTTTGTTCCGCGTTTTTTTTTTTTCTAGTTAAATATCATCAAGCTCAAGTCAGAGGCATCTGTTTCTGTTTCTGTTGTTAACTTTGGAGCTATTTTCGTGTTAATCGTGCCTGATCTCGTTGTCTTTTTTTTTTGTGGCTGTATCAGATCTGCCAGTTTCCATTTGTCTGTATCTTTGTGACTCGTTGTACTGCTGGAGGCTAACCGCTACTGGCTAATTGCCTGGGCTGTTCCTTTCCTGAAGAATGAGTTATTTCAGAAAACTTGTTTGCGTTATCATGTCTTTGCCACCTTAAGATTTGTTTAAACTAGTCCTTCGAATGAAACTATAAGCCGAAGTTCTGCGTGTGAACGCAAAATCATGCCCATCACCAACTTTCCGAAGAGATGGCCAGTTTGGCAGTTTGTATGGATGACACGTTCCACATAACATGTACCCTGCGTAGGAAATGGAAAGAATGAAGAAAGTAAGGAAACTGATTGAACTATAGTGAATGGTATGGACTGGATGACACGGGAAACGACTGGATAAAGCGCCAGCTGGCAGTTCTTCAGTCGGCACTACCCAGGTAGGCAGCACGTGTTGTGAACGAGTGTGGATTGCAATGCGCTTAGAGCTGGGTCTCTAGCCGAGAATATGCGCTATAGAAGTATTCATTACATATATATATATATACTGCATAAATAGAAGCTCTCTATAATGGAAAGGAGATGAAATACAAGAAAGACGGTATGTATTCCAAAATGTGTCTTTGTGTGTGTTTTA
>JADBJO010004874.1:30000-45000 GCA_016801955.1 Conus betulinus
TGCTCTCACTTTTTCAACTGCACAGTAGGACTATACTTGGACAACCTATATAGGGAATGAATGCACCTGGATCAGGAGTTAACTCAACATTCAGAACATTGACAAAGCAACTCACATGCAAGGGGATGCTTCAGGGTGTTTATTTTGGGCACGCTACCGGTGTTATATATATTGTGTGTGTGTAAGCGTGAGTTCTGCATGTGTTTCACGTGGCCTGTATCTTTTTACAATTTTGGTTTTTTTGGGGGGTGCGTTCAGGGAGGGTGTGTTAAGGAATGGTGTGTTGACAAGAATTTCATTTGTGCCTGCAATTGTTTATGATCTCAACTTTTGAATTCAGAGTTGCTAGATGAGGTTTGCATAATATCAGCCACTTTTCTGTAGAACATAGGTTGCATTTTTTTTAGAGATATTATTGTATGGTGCTGCTCTTTTTATAATTTTTTTCCATGATATTGTAGTCTATTTTTTTTATCTTTAAGTTTCCAAATGTGTTTACTTAGTTCTGTTTGGTTTTTTATATTTTTCATTTTTGAAGGACTGTTTATGGTTTGCATATCTAGTTTTAAAATGGTTTGCAGTAATCCCTATGTATGTTTCTTTGTCACTATCAGTTGTTACTGTGGCTTGGTATACAATATTATTGTAAAGGCATTTATTATTCAGGGGGCATTGATCTTTTTTTAGTGCAGTTACAAGATGTCCTTTTGTTACCCTTTTTGGCTGTGTTGCCTTAGTTTTTTTGTTAGATGAGTCAATTATGTTTTTGAGGTTGGGCATACATGAATATGATAGCTTGATGGTGTTTTTATTGAATATTTTAGATAGTACATGTTCTTTTGGAAATGATGATGTTATAAGAATTTTAAAGAATTCTTTTCCTACATTAGTCTTTATTCTTCCATCATATGGGGGATTATACCATATGATCTTCCTTTTTTTTTCTGTTTTTCTTATTACTGTTCATGTTATTATCTGGGTTGTATTGTAGTTTGTAGTTGTAGCCACTTTTATTCAGTGCCTCTTGGTATTCAACTGCTGCACTGTTGAATACTTTCTCGTTGCATGACAGGTTAGACAGTCTTTTGTTTATGCCATTGGGTATGGTTTTTAGGATAGAAGGTGGATGGTTACTTTTGATGTCTACGTAGATGGGTATATCGTTTTAAAATTCTTTTTTTATATGGTTTGTATACATGGTCATTAAGGTCTATCATATTCATGTATGCCCAACCTCAAAAACATAATTGACTCATCTAACAAAACTAAAGGCAACACAGCCAAAAAGGGTAACAAAAGGACATCTTGTAACTGCACTAAAAAAGATCAATGCCCCCTGAATAATAAATGCCTTTACAATAATATTGTATACCAAGCCACAGTAACAACTGATAGTGACAAGAAACATACATAGGGATTACTGCAAACCATTTTAAAACTAGATATGCAAACCATAAACAGTCCTTCAAAAATGAAAAAATATAAAAACCAAACAGAACTAAGTAAACACATTTGGAAACTTAAAGATAAAAAAATAGACTACAATATATCATGGAAAAAAATTATAAAAAGAGCAGCACCATACAATAATATCTCTAAAAAATGCAACCTATGTTCTACAGAAAAGTGGCTGATATTATGCAAACCTCATCTAGCAACTCTGAATTCAAAAGTTGAGATCATAAACAATTGCAGGCACAAATGGAAATTCTTGTCAACACACCATTCCTTAACACACCCTCCCTGAACGCACCCCCCAAAAAACCAAAATTGTAAAAAGATACAGGCCACGTGAAACACATGCAGAACTCACGCTTACACACACATATATATATATAACACCGGTAGCGTGCCCAAAATAAACACCCTGAAGAGAGCAGAGAGCTTGAAACAAGTTTGTTGGTGTTTTAAAAAAAAAATATATATATATATAAAACCTAACATCAGAGCTAGGGGTTTCCATACTAGCATTATGCAGGTGACTGCAATCAATGGCCATCATTGTTAAGCAGAGACAACAGAGGAATCAGCGACCTACTCCAGTTGGTGCAGCCACTGAATATACATCACATTGGAGAGCACGGTCATCTCCACAACCATCCTGTCACAGAAAGCACAGTCCGCTGACGTGCAGGCAGTGCCCCGTTCTTTGGCTAGGATCCACAGATCGCCAGGAACGACATCACCAGTAAATCAGTATGGTCCACTGTACTGTCAGTACATAGCAGACAAGCTAAGGTCGATAGGGTCCACATAGGAAACTCTTGTGCAGATGTCTGGGCGCACAGATGTCTTTTCTTCAGGTTATTCCTCATTCAGGATGTCTTCTGTTCTGGCATGTCTGATTCAGATGTCTTCTGTTCAGGCCATGTCTCATTCAGATGTCTTCTGTTCTGGCATGTCTCATTCATTCAGATGTCTGCTGTTCAGATCATGTCTCATTCAGATGTCTTCTGTTCAGGCCATGTCTCATTCAGATGTCTTCTGTTCAGGCCACGTGTCATTCAGATGTCTTCTGTTCTGGCATGTCTCATTCAGATGTCTTCTGTTCTGGCCAAGTGTCATTCAGATGTCTTCTGTTCAGGCCAAGTGTCATTCAGATGTCTTCTGTTCATGTCATGTCTCATTCAGATGTGTTCTGTTCTGGCATGTCTCATTCAGATGTCTTCTGTTCAGGCCATGTGTCATTCAGATGTCTTCTGTTCAGACCATGTCTCATTCAGATGTCTTCTGTTGTGGCATGTCTCATTCAGATGTCTTCTGTTCTGGCATGTCTCATTCAGATGTCTTCTGTTCAGATCATGTGTCATTCAGATGTCTTTTGTTCACGTCATGTCTCATTCAGGATGTCTTCTGTTCTGGCATGTCTCATTCAGATGGCTTCTATGCAGGCGCCTGACGTGCAGACCACCCCTGCGCGAGCTACAGATGCACCACCACCGCGCAGTTGGTCCGTTCGACTGCAGCATCTACACAACAGACACCATACCGACACCCATCATACCTGCAGTCTCCATTCAGCCCGTGACCACGCAAACGCTGTCTACACAGGCCGTCACATGGCTGGCAAGGATAGCAGTAGACACCAAGCCTGCACGTCCTGAATAGGCAGGTTCCACAGTCACTACTCGACTACTGTGTCTGCCTGCCGTCTTCACGCAGGCAGCTACAAGGTGCATGTTTTTTTTTTTTTTTCCAGTCAGTATCCTCCCAAACCATCGGTGTGTCCGCTAATGACTGTCACTTCTTCACAAGCTGTGAAAAGCCAGGCAGTGTTCAGTCAGGTAGAAAATGGTCGTTTGAATACGCCTCACTAAACTTCCCTGGTGGAAGAGGCGCATGAATTCAGACCAGACCGCTGGCGCAACGTCTGGCTGTGACAAAGATAATGGACCCAAGACTACGCATCTTGTCGGTTCAATTCAGTCTACCGTATCAGTTTCAAAGTCTGGCCCATGTTAACACAAAAGGGAAGTAATAGTACACTGGCCAACACCCATACTTAACTATAGAAGGTTTTGAATGTGAATCAACATATTCACCTCTCAAAATGTTAAAAATTTAGCTGTAAAACTGAGCGATTCAGACTTTGCTGCAGGATTTGTGAAATGATTTGAGTATTTTGTAAGGCTTGAGACTTTTGCAGCAGCATTTCATGCGACAGTTGTCTTAATCTGTAGGATCAGCCCCCTGACTTTCTTTCTGTGGCACATGGTCAAACACACACACACACACACACACACACACACACACACACACACACACACACACACACACACACACACCACCACCACCACCACCACACCACCACCACCACCACCACCACCACCACCACCAATAACAACAACTATCAAAATATTTCCCAACAACAAACCTTGGGTTACAAAATCTCTGAAAGTAACTCTAAATGAGAAAAAAAATAGCTTTTCAATCAGGCAATAAAAGCGATCGTAATGTTGTACAAAAGAAACTGCAAACAGAGATTGAAGAATCAAAGAGAGCTTACAAGAGAAAAGTCGAAAACATGTTCCAGAATGGAAATATGCGAGATGCATGGAAAGGAATAAAGGTTTTATGAGGTTCAGGAAAATGTTCAAACCAAAATATTAGTAACAAAAAAAAACAGCAAAAGAACAGAAGCAATTTGCAGAAAAGCTGAACGATTTTTACTGTAGATTTGATGATAAAAATTTTAGTAAAGAATTAAAGGAAGTGAAGGAAGAACTCCAAAGCAATGTTAAAAACGATGCTGATGGAAGTGATTCTGTTGTGATTGAGGAAAATGATGTTCAGTCTTTTTTCAAACGTTTAAATGTGAGAAAGGCAATGGGCCCTGATAATATCTGTGGAAAATTGTTGAAGGTGTGTGCTTCTCAGCTCTCCTATGTTTACATTCGTTTTGTTTACCTGGTCACTTAGAGAATGTATCCCTCACATCTGTTGCAATGAAATGTCTTGAAAGAATTGTCCTCTGTTCTGTTTTAAAAGATACTACACAGTACAAGACCCGTTTCAGTTCGCATACCAACAGAACAGATCAACAGATGATGCCACACTCACACTTCTCCATCATGCTTTTTCACACCTCGAAAAACCTGCCTCCTTTGTACGCATTCTCTTTATTGATTTCTCATCAGCATTCAACACCATACAACCACATCTGATGGCAAAGAAACTCATTAACATAAATGTGTGTAACAAGCTCATTCTTTGGATAATTGATTTTCTTACACAGAGGACACAGTCTGTTCGATATCAAAGTGTTGTTTCGTCTTCCAGAGTCATTTCAACTGGCGCACCCCAGGGTACTGTTTTTATCACCAGTGCTTTTTACTCTGTACACAAATGATTTGTTCAGGAAGTGATTCAACTTTGTACATTAAATATTCAGATGACTCAGCACTTGTGGATCTCTCCAACTCTGATTCTGTTTACTTCAAGGAGGTTCAAAGATTTGTTGACTGGTGCGATCATAATAACTATCTTGATCTGAATGTAACAAAAACGAAAGAAATGTTGATTGATTTTAGAAAGAATCCAAAAGCTGTACCACCACTTTTTATCAAAGGTGCTGAAGTAGAACGTGTTGAATCATACAAATATTTAGGAACTTTTATAGATAATAAGCTGAATTTTAAATCCCATGTTGAGTATGTCCACAAAAAATGTCAAACCAGATTATATTGTCTTCGCAAGCTGCGATCATTTCATGTGAATACTGACATTCTTCGGACATTTTATTCATGTTTCTTGGAATCTGTTTTAACTTTCTTTCTCATTTATGTGTTGGTATGGTGGTGGGTTGACTGTGAAGAGTAAAAATGTGCTTGAGAAAGTGGTGAACGTGGGAGGAAAAATCGTTGGTGAGAGACAAAAAAGTCTGAGTGAGCTGTACAGGTGCCGTGTTGTTTGTAAAGCGAAGAAGATTGCGTGTGACCAGACCCACGTTCTTGCAAATCAGTATGACCTTCTTCAGTCAGGACGAAGATATCGATCGGTTAAATGCAGAAGTGTCAGATTTAAACAAAGTTTTATTCCCCTGTCCATTGATTTTATGAACCGTTTGAGAAACGTTGAGCACTGTGTGTGTGTGTGTGTGTGTGTGTGTGTGTGTGTGTGTGTGTGTGAGAGAGAGAGAGAGAGAGAGAGAGAGAGAGAGAGAGAGAGAGAGAGAGAGAGAGAGAGATTCAGATTCAGATGTTTAATCATAACATATAGGCCATTGCCCCTCATGATGGGGAGTAATTGAACAATCATTTCACACAATGTTTTTATATACATATAATAAGGTTAAAGATAACGTTTTACAAGATAGCAACGTGACGCAGCTAAAACGCTTCGTACTTCTTCTTCTTCTTCTCCCCCCCCCCCCCCTCTCTCTCTCTCTCTCTCTCTCTCTCTCTCTCTCTCTCTCTCTGGTAGTTATGTAAAGCACAAACGAAAGTGAGTTTCAATCTGCTTATTGCTGACATGATATCTGACCTTACGAATCGATTATTTCCTCAAGAAAATATTATCGTTGTCGTACGTATTTCTACGTTCATAACATACGGCATCCACAATGAAATGTGCTGTGAAACTTGTCAGGTACTCACTGGCGTAAAGCATTCAAAGTGCATGGCAGACTTATGCAATTAATCATCGCTTGACATGCAGTTATTGATCTTTGGTGAGGAATTCATAGACATCTCAGTTGTGTGACTAATGTCATTTTTTTTTCTTTCTTTCTTTCTTTCTTTCTTCCTTTCTTTGTTGTTGTTGTTTATTTCTCAAACTCTTTGTTCACAATACTCTTCCTATGAAGGGTCGAGGTCTCTATCGAACAATACGTACACAAGCGTAATTGTATGCGTATCCCCCACCCCGCCCCTCTCTCTGTACATGTGTGCGTGAGCGCGCGCGCGCGCGCGCGCGCGCATGTGTGTGTGTGTGTGTGTGTGTGTGTGTGTGTGTGTGTGTGTGCGCGCGCGCTCGCACCCGCGCGCGCGCGCATGTGTGTGTGCGTGCATGCGTGTGTGCAAGTGCGCGCGCGAGAAAGAAAGCCAATGATGGTCAGTCAGTCAGTCAGCCAGTCTGTCTGTCCGTCTGCATGTCAGTCTCCCTGTTTCCCCGTATCTCTATGTGTGTCTCTCATAAACGGAAACATCTAATTAACATAATGGTGAAAGCATACACCAAATATTATGAACACAGACTAAATCAATGTGGTTTTTTTTTTCCGGAGTGAAAGTGCTTCGTTTATTAGATTGAAAATCTAGAGTCTGGATTGAACTCATTCAGTCAGAAACAGGGAAAAAAAAAACACAAAAAAACCAAACCAAAAACCAAAACAAACAAAACAAAACAAAAAAAAAATAAAAAAAAAACAAAAAAAAAAAAAAAAAAAAAAAAAAAAAAACCCGCAACAACAACAACAACAACATAATGTAAGTTAAGTCGGTTCGTGCGTCCGTGTGTTCTCACTGAACTTGAAACAGCCTCGATCTTGGAGACAAGGTGAGGGGCCTAAAAGACCGAGAAGGGATCTTGAAGATAAGGTCGGAATCGTGGGATCAATGGGACGTTCTTTTCTGTCGCGTCTTCTGTCTGCTCATTCAGGCTCCCCATCCACAACTACATCCAGGCTTGTCTCGCCACAGCCCGGGCACCGGCAATCCGCGGTCAAGCGGTCAAGAGGAAACCCACGGGGGAGACGCAGCACAGCAGCCGAGTCATTACAGTGGTAAACCTGAGTTGATCCCAGCCTACGCAGAATACCATTTACTGTTGACAGTGATCGCTTCGTCGCGCAGGCAGCGAGATCTACAAAGGGCACCACCATGTTTGTCCACCTGATGATTGTCTGCAGTGAACTCACTGAAATTGCCGACCTCTACACGAACACGCCTAGGGTATATTACTGAATTGCTAGATCATGTGGTTCATTCCTGTCCATATAGTTAGTCTATTAATATTGCTCTGAAGGTTATTTACTAGAATGGTAGGATAAGCATTGTGTTATTTGATTGTAGTGAAGTGTCTTCCGCAAACATTTCACAACCGCACTTCATGTATAAAGGCAAATCATTTATGTAGACAGTAAATAAGAGGATCCTAAGACAAATCCCTGAGGAACACCAAATTTCAAAGGAAGTTATTCAGACCAGCTGGAATAAATTTCAACAGCTGTGTGTGTGTGTGTGTGTGTGTGTGTGTGTGTGTGTGTGTGTGTGTGTGTGTGTGTGTGTGTGTGTTTATGAGGATACTATGAGGGTTTGACTGCCAGAACCAAGTATCTCTCAATTTTCTGAAAGTTTACAGGAGACGATTTTTTAAACTTTCAGCTGCTGTAGCATGAAAACAAATTAAGTCAGCGCCTCAAAACGTTTACACAAAGTAAATCAATATCGTTTCTGCTGAAAGCATTTTCTTGAACTTGCATTTATCTCTTGCGCTACATGTAAACACTACAATTCAAAACATGCATAAGATGCTTGGTTTTCGACGGCTGAAAGTGCCATGATCAAGGACAACCAGAAGCCAGTATCTCAAAGTACGAGATTTTGCCAAACCCGTACTGAAAGCATTTCCACCAGCTGAGACAACAAGAACAAAGTGACTGATGATACTTGGTTTTTACAAGCTCAAAGCGCCATGAGTTAGGACAACCAGAAACCAGTATCTCGAAGTACAGGGTTTTGGGAAAAGTTTGTACAGAAAGTATTTCCTCAGAATGTGATTGCAAGAACATCGTATTTTGATGTACTGGACTTTGTAGGTACATGAAAGGCGTCTATTTTTAACAAATGGGACTGCCTAAACCGAGCTTTTTTTTGTTCTACTGGGATTTTAAAGTCACAACTGTGCTGGTCAGACCTTGAGTGCCTAATTAACATTGGCTGCGTCTTTTTTTATGTATACGTGTGCAGTGAATGTGTGTACATGTGTGTGTATGGATGTGTGGGCATGGGTCCATATGTGTGCGCGTGCGTATGTGTGTGTGTGTTTGTATGTGTGTGCATGCATGTGTGTGTGCGTGTGTGTGTGTGTGTGTGTGTGTGTGTGTGTGTGTGTGTGTGTGTGTGTGTGTGTGTGTGTGTGTGTGTGTGTGTGTGTGTGTGTGTGTGTGTGTGTGTGTGTGTGTGTGTGTGTGTGTGTGTGCGAAGTGTGTGCGCCCACGTGTGTGTGTGTGTGTGTGTGTGTGTGTGTGTGTGTGTGTGTGTGTGTGTGTGTGTGTATTTGCGCGTGTGTGTGTCCATGTGCAGAAGTGCATGTGCATGTGCATGGGCACGGTTTGTGTTTGTGTGTGTGTGCGTGTGTGCGCCCACGTGTGAGAGTGTGTGTGTGTGTGTGTGTGTATGTGTGTATGTGAGTGTGGTGTGTGTGTGTGCGTGTGTGTGTGTGTGTGTGTGTGTGTGTGTGTGTGGGTGTGTGTGCATGTGTGTGTGTGTGTGTGTGTTAGTGTACAACTGGTATGTGAGAGAGAGAGAGAGAGAGAGAGAGAGAGAGAGAGAGATGGAGAGAGAGAGAGAGAGAGAGAGAATTTGGTTTTTTTGTTTTTTCTATGAGTGCATTATGTGCGTGCACGCATACGTGTAAGATATCTTATGGAGAAGGGGAAACATGGGTCTTTTACGCATATATTTCACTGTACATAGGCTGATACTTTTGATTAGTGTATAACTGGTATGCAGTATATCAGTAGCAGCAACGAATTCTAGCCAGTAATGTAAGGAACAACCATGGAAAAGAGTTAGAACACCGAATTTTACACTTAAGACTTTTTTCTCCAATACAGTAGCAACTGTAATTCTATTAGAAATACCAATAAAATCTATAATGTTGTAAATTGATATCTTATGTTTGAGTCTCATAGCACAATACATCAATACATCTAAGCCACAACCATAATATCTATGGATGAGACATTTTGAAATAATGACAATTAAAGTTTTCTTGTTCGCATACAAAATCTCCTTTTGCTTGAATACTTCCCAGTTTTTCTGTAAATCACACAACACAATAGTAGTGTGGTGTGTGTGTGTGTGTGTGTGTGTGTGTGTGTGTGTGTGTGTGTGTGTGGGGTGTGTGTACTGTGTGTGTGTGTGTGTGTGTGTGTCTGTGTGTGTCTGTGTGTGTGTGTGTGTGTGGATATGTGTTCACAGTTGTGCTTGTGTGTGTGTGCGTGCGTGCGTGCGTGCGTGCGTGCGTGCGTGCGTGCGACAGTCCAGCAGCTGGATACACTGGGTTTTCCCTGGCTCAGTTACTTTCCTTTTCTTTGTGGAATCTCACCAAAATACACTTATCTCCAGATAAGTGGCAGCTTACTCTTCCAAATCACTGGTGTTTTCTGACAGCCAGAATCACTTCGTTCAAGATACAGGGTTCTGGCAGTCACTGTGTGTGAAAAGTGCTGCTCATTCAAACTGGGCAAAACATCGCATGTCGAGTTAATGGATTTTAGGGGGAAAGCTGCTTCTACATTTGGAGATACTGGGGTTTTGGTTTTTATCAATAACTGATCCAAAATCAATGCCATGACCAAAAAAAGCTTACTAGGTGAAAGATCACACTGGAAAAGATAGCGTAGTTTAAAAAAAAAGAAAATCGACAAAAATGCGAGATACTGGGTTCTGGCAGTCAACCCTTGAATAGGTAAGCTAGTGTGTTTTTTCTTTTCTTTTCTTTTTTACGTCTAAGGCTGTGTACATAGTGAACCTTGTCCTGGCTGTGCGCCGTCCGTCCGTCCGGGAAAAAAAAAAAAAAAACCCTGCTCCGGTTTATCTCTTTTCCAACTTACTGGTGACGGCCAAAGCCGTGCATAGTGCACCCGGCCTGACCCGTGTGATGAGAGCCGTGATTTTTGCCGGTCGTGTATACCGTACAGTCCCCGGCCGTCCCGATGAAGGGACCGAACTCCTCCCCTGATTTTTTTTTTTTTTTTACATGCGCTATCTTTCTTTCGAACGTGGATGACGAAAAACTCGTCGCTGCTGTGAGGCTCAGATGATTTATTGATGCACAAAGTGACAAAAATCGATATTCTCTCTGATGTTTGGGATAACATAGCAGGAGAAGTGAGAGAAAATGGTAAGTAGAAAAAAATGTTCTTTTTTTCCCCCTACCAAATGAACCAGCTTCACAAACAAATCTTCAAGTTCAGACCCTATAGGATTCATATTAACAAAACGTGCCAGTCACGGATATATTTTCAAGAAAATTTGTGTGTGGCAGCCGGCTCCGTCTGGGTGTATTATGCATGCTTTTAAGGATTTGAACAACCAGATGGGGCATGGCCTTGCAAAGTACACCCAGGTCCGGGTCCACTATGCACTTAGCCTAATCCGGTTTAGGCCCAGTATGAAATAAGAAAAGCTTCACATGCAGATGCATTCAGAGCCCATTTAAGCACAAATGCTGAGAGAGAGAGAGAGAGAGAGAGAGGGAGAGAGAGAGAGAGAGAGAGAGAGAGAGAGAGAGAGAGAGAGAGGAGGAGGAGAGAGGGAAGGATTTATGGTAGATCCTTTGCATCTTTGCAAAACCGAAGAGAGAGAGAGAGAGAGAGAGAGAGAGAGAGAGAGAGAGAGAGAGAGAGAGAGAGAGAGAGAGAGAGAGAGAGAGAGAGAGCATTTATATATTGTCTTTGGTCCTTTACAAACTGAAGAGTGATTTTTTTTAAATAACAGTAATTTCATTCAAAAGCTCAAGCCGTATTTTGTCATGTCTATCTATAATGTTTTGTGAACAAATGCATTTCTGCTACCAAGAACGGTGCAGATTTAAAACACGAATGGATAAATGCCTGTAGTTATCAAATGGAATCAAGTCTTTTCTAAGCTCATGAAATGTGGACACCAGAGTGGAAAATGCGCATCTGTTTTTTCTGTTTTCTGCGGTACATCAAAACAGAATAGATAAGATGGAGCTTTCATACTGTGTATAAACAATCGAAGCCGCTTATAACAAAGTCGGATGTAATGAATGCTGAATATAATGAAGCAAAAGTTTGGTCCTTGCAAAAATCTTTTACATATCTAAAAATACGTCGGATGTAATCAAGTTGGATATAATGAAATGAAGATTACAACGAAATGGTTTGGGGGTCCTCAGCAGGGGATGACGCCGGTTATAACAAAGCAGCTCCATACGAACACCTTCTTTGCTGCATCTGCTGCTGCTACAACTGGCTGCAGACTGATGGCCCGGCTGCATTCTCCTTTGCAGGGTTCACTGGTGTCATCTCCTTGGGCACAATGTCAGATGTGGCTGACAATACCTCGTCATCTGCATCGTCTTTTGTCTGGGATGCAGGGAACCGGTCTTTGTCAAAGGTGCATGATACCACCCGTTCAGCAAACGCTGCACCTTCACGATCAGGTTAAATGGAAATCCATCCGCCGCGTTTTGTCCATCACCCATGAGCCACCAGTCGTGGTGATCAACAGCCAGGGATGGTGATGATCGCGGTCATGAATGCTGTAGACTTTCGTGGCTGCTGTCTCCCGTTTATTTCTTCACTGAACGATCCTTCAATCCTTTTTTCTTTGATTTCCGCCCCTTTTCCTCCTCCCCCCCCTGGTCATCCCCCTCTCTTCAACACCATTCCACGCGTGACTGCCCGTGTACCGGCGATCATCTGTGGAGTGATGTGAAAGCATTGCTGTGGCTTTCAGTTGCCACCAAACGCCCGTTTCTCAGGTAACCTCTTCCGCCTTCTGCCGCCAGTCACCACCTTTCTTCATGACCTGTCAGATGAGTCCTACTCTGACTGAATTGCCGATATTTTTTCTTCAACATCACCACTCTGGACAGTTCATGGCGACTGAAGGTGACGATCCCAGTCTCGTTGCTCTCCATGACGATTTCCGACCTGCACAGCGTCTTGGACGTCTTCCTGTTTGAGGGTAACGCTGTCCGAACTGAACTAAGTGTTGAGGGCTGACCATCCTTCTGAGGGATGTCCACATCTCTCTATTGTTTTCTTCCACAACTGCTTCACATGCTTACGTCAAACGTCGGACTGCAAACGCTCCCGTTGTCAGTGTAGTGGTGTCAGTATATTGCTCAGACTCGGTCCTGAGAAAGAGTTGTTGTCTGTTCTTGACGTTCTCCTGCACTGCCTTGCCACCGCTCATTTCGTGCGCTGCTTGATGCTGGATATGTCCTGACACACAGCCTGATCAATTTCGGCCGTCCTTCCATCGACAACTGTGACTGCATTTGCTGGGACAAATGATGACGGGTAACATTGTCTGAAGGTTGACACGGCAGGGAAGGGGGTGGTGGTGGTAGCAAGATACGGGTTCGACGTCGCCACATCTGGTGAATAAAGTGACAGTCAGAATATCGGAGTGATGTCTGAAGGCCTGTCACGCACACATGTCTTCGTGGTTTGCATAAAATTCACCCTCACTTTTCTTACTTTTACTACTATGGAAATCTGAAAAGCTCAGAGCTCTTGTCGAACTCGTCCGATCTCCTTGACGGTTCAGTTGTGAACTTCTAAAGAGAGGGGGGGTAGAGAGAGAGAGGCGAGAGCGCGCGCGCACGCGACGAGAGAGAGAGAGAGAGAGAGAGAGAGAGAGAGAGAGAGAGAGAGTTTGGAATGGGAAAAGGTTAAGCAGTCAGACGGTGTGAAAAGACCATTAATGTTGAAAGAGATAGATCGACAGATCCACACGACAGCCAAGGCAGATAACTCTTACGGCATACACGTGAGGAAAATCAAAATCTGCAGAACACCTGCTGTCAAAGAAATCAGTGCTCTCCCCTGCAGACAAATTGCCTTGGCCGACTCATGAATGTAGTATAAAAGAGAGCGATGATCATAGCTTGCGTTGTGTAAGTCAAGTGCTCCTTATTCCCCCCCACCCTCCCCCCCCTCTCTCTCTCCCTCCCCTCTCTTCCCTTCACTGATCTCTTTCCTGTTGCCGCATTGCTACAAACATGGACCGTCCTAATATTTGTGTCCTGGAAACACATAACAAACGAAAAACTTTTCTGGTCTGGGAATGAGAGTGGGATAAGAAAATACTGGACAATGAAGAAAGCGGCAACAGTAGAGGGGATATAGTCTTGATATCAAAAGAATTCTGTGGACAAGTACATTTGAAAATGTGACCAAATACAGATTTCTATCAGTTATTACAGATAACGTAGGTTCACTGCACACATGCACGTGTAAAACGGAACCACTGGTGAGTTGCTTCGTACAACACTCTAAAATACACTGGAAATACATTTTGGAGGGAAAAAGGACTGTTTAAGCGTGATTTCAAGACCGCAATTAACTTGATCTCGGTGTCATGTAAGGCTGTCCTGATCCAAAATCTAAACCTGATTGCAGAAATACTCCTTGTTTGCTTGTTTGTTTGTTTGTTTGTTTGCTCGAAGATCGACCGATGCTTTGCTTATCCAGAAGTGCAACAATACTGTGTTGGCTGTAATGATGTTTTACATCCTGAATATTGCTCATGTTCCGAGTGTTCTTCAGTGGGTTTGCAAGAAAATCAGGTTCTTTTTTATTCCATAACTCAGATTATCAAATGACCCTCTTCTTGCATGGCATATGAATATTCATGCAGGATCATTTCCTTATGAACCCCCCCCCCCCCTGCAGAATTCGAAAAGCATGCGGCACCATGTGGACGATGCATGGCCGAAATGAAGAGGTTTTACTTCCAATGGTAAGGGTGTGTCTCTGTAATAAAAAAATAAACAGTGAAGATGCAAATGCGGTGACATAATCTAGAAAAAAAAGTAAGTCTGAAATTCACGGACGTGAACAGAACAGCTTTTGATGGTAAAGGACAGCTGAGCACAGGTCAGATCCAGGAAAGGTAGATCGAGAAATGGGAATGAAGCCCTGAATTCTTTTCTTAGCATACACATTTTTTTCGCAAAAAGATGAAATTATGGTTTAGTTTTGTAAATGCAACAGAAACATCATAACCAATTAAATGTGAAATTTTAGCGCAAATTAGACACTACTCAGATCTTCACAACACGTCCACAGCGATTAAAAAACGGGACAAAACAAGCAGAGGTCTCTATTAGATGAAGTGTTTTGTAAGCTCAGTGAAATGTTGTTGTGCTGATATGTGAAGGTTTAGTAACATACACTGATGCCTTAAAACAAATGAAGTGTGTCATGTACGACTAGAAACGTATTGGCAACACACAAACAGTCTTGAATTAGTTCAGACTACCCCCCCCCCCCCCCAAAAAAAAAAAAAAAAAAGAAAAAAAAAAAAAAAAAAAAAAAGACTTATTACAACATTATTAACAAACATCTCAATATCACAAGCTTTGCACTTAAATCATGCGCCTGTCATTTTTTTTATCGGGTGGAATAGTTGTTCGGTGTCCCAGATACCGAGAGGCCAACGAAGATACGCATTTTAGTCACCAAAAAAAAAAACAACTCGTGTACCTCGTGGACACCCCTCAGTCCCTGGCCACCCTCTACTTCACTCTGTTCTTCACGTCGTCTGCCGTTGCTCGTGCAACATGGTGATCTCA
>JADBJO010004874.1:50000-60744 GCA_016801955.1 Conus betulinus
GTAAACATAGTGTTGAACGTCTGCATCGAAAAAGGCCAGGACATTTCATGTTTTCACAACCCTCTTCATCCTGGTGATCAATACAGTCGTATGGTCCGTTGCACCGTGTGTAGACAGGCAGACAGTCATTAAAGTCACCAGGACAACGATAGTGGCTGTCAGGGCAAGACTCGTTGGACTTCATGGGGGTGGATAGGAACTGTGCAACGCCATTTGAAACTGATGAGTGCTGGGGATGGACACGCAACGTTATCGCTAGACCACTCAGTCAATCTAATGTCAGGGCAGTTTTTTTCATGACTCATCCAAGCAATGAAACATATTATCACATAGTTTTTCAAAAAGCAGACACTCACCATTGTCACATGTAAACATCCTGGAGCAAGGAGGATACTTACAGAATGATTCATCGCTCTCATCATGACAGTCAGTTAGGAATCATCACATACTAAAGTATGTGATATCTTAGTAGAATCATCATTGCATGTGAACATGGCAACAGAAGAGACATGATTAGCGGATTCAATCGCGCCCGCAGGTGACGATCTGCTAGAAAAGATGCAAGTGAAGGTTTGTTGACTACAAATATTATATTGGTCAGAGCCACACAGAAGAAAGGTATGTGTGACATGACCACCGGGACATTGTGTCATATTGACTTCTTGATGACAGTAAAAGTGTAGTGTTACTCACCAACCTAATCCTTAAATTATCATTGGTTGTCGTCTTATTATTTTCCAATTCACAAGCTGTTCCGAAATAATAAAACCGTGAACACAATGCAGTAACTACTGATACTCTGTAGGTATATATGCTATTTACACCTGTATACCCACAGGTATTTGATCTTACCCTGAGGGGACTGTGACCAAACCAGAAATGATGAATGATCATCCTTTCATCCTTGACCAGGGCATGCCTATACATCTTTGGCAAGGAGTCAATGATCGAGTTCAAACCAATCAATATATGGTTCAGTCGACGAGGATGTAATTTTGTTTTATTTCTGAATATTTCAAACCAGTTATAAGCACACATTGGAGCACCTTGCTTCATTTGCGTTAAGCCACAATACTCATCAGCCCGCTTGTTGAGATCTGTATATTTACTGACAAATCCTTTCAGAGTGTTGACAAGTTTGTAGCAATGGTCACACGCTGCAATTAGTCCGTCACACTGAGGACTGCTGTGGGGACAGTCACCTGTTTCATCCCGTCCATCTTCACACTCCTCCTTCAGGTTGCAGGCCAGGTGGTGATGGAAGCTGGCGTAATGTTTTACAGAACAGTTCCAAGCACTGGGTGAAACATAAAGCCGTTTACTGTCAGGAATAAATGAAAAGACAGTTTTTAAAAAGGTTCCATTCCTGCAGTGTCCCAGTTTTGCAACAACAATCACTGCAGGGCAGAATAAAGACAAAAGGCAAAATCAGAATGTATATCATCGGGCCGTTTCCAAATTAGATATCTCTTGATAACAGATATTCTCTGTGGACCGTGGTAATAACAATAATTCATGGTATAATACAGGGCTACATCAGCCAACACTGGAGTATCTTCCTTGAGACTGACTATGACTGCATTGTTGACAGGCACAGACACTCTTTTCTCCACAGGTCTACCATCAGTATGATTTCTTCTAAAACTGACGAACCCAGACGTTGGTGTTGACATCACGAGGAGAAGAGGGCCTGCATCTTGGCATTAGTCCGAAATAATGATATTGAATGGTACAATAAAATCCAACAAAGTGAGAAACTACAAAAAAACATATTCCTATCCAGTCCAACCCAACAGAGAAAAGACAAAGAATAAATGGTGCTGGATGAAGAGGTGGAGGACAAGTTCAAGGAGAGAAAAAAAACCCTGCTAACAAAGAACACAAATATGCGCTTAATTCAATAATTCCAAAACTAAAACGTCTTTATCAATTAATGTTTTCTGTTTGCCCAGAACACTTACGCGCGCGCGCGCACACACACACACACACACACACACACACACACACACACACACACACACACACACACATATATATGTATATATATATATATGTATATATAAAAATACTGCTAAAACGCCTAATAAAAATCTTAAGGTGCTCAACCCCTTGGGGAGCAACATCTGTTAAAATAGTATGATAAAAGGAAGTTTTAAAAATCAACAGATCTGTTTCGAGCCAGCGCTCTCTTCAGGATGGTTTTGGGGCGCCTACTGCCGGTGTTATATGGCCTGATGTCACTGTTTGCACGTGCGGGTTGGCTGCACGTATTGTTCGGTTTTTTGGGGTTGTTTACAGTTCAGGGTGCGTTTGCTGACAACGATTTCCATTTGTGCCTGCAGTTGTTTACTATTTCTACTTTAGTATTTAGGGTTGCTAAGTATGGTTTTTGCATAGTATTAACCATTTTTCTGTTGAACATAGGTTGCATCTTTTGAAATGTTGTGTATGTGATGATGCCTTTTTATGATTTTCCAGGATATGTTATAGTTTTATTTTTGTCTTTAAGTCTCCAAATATCTTTGCTCAGTTCTGTTTGGTTTTTGTATTTTTCTTTGTTGAATGACTGTTTATGGTTTGCGTATCTGGTTTTGAAGTGATTTTCAGTGATCCCTATGTATGTTTCTTTTTCATTTTCTCTGATGTCACAGTGGCTTGGTATACAATGTTGTTATAGAGGCATTTGTTGCTTAAGGGACACTGATCTTTTTTTAGCACAATTGCAGGATTTCCTTTCTTCACCCTTCTTTGCTGTGTTGCTTTTCATTTTGTTGGATGAATCAATTATATTTTTAAGGTTAGGCATGCATGAATATGATAGTTTGATGGTGTTCTTGTTGAATATTTTGGACAATTTGTGTCTTTTGGGAAGGATGCTGTCAAAATTTTGAAAAATTCTTTTCCTACGTTTGTTTTTACTCGTCCATCATATGGAGGGTTGTACCATGTGATTTTCCTTTTCCTGCTTTTTTTGTTTTTGTTCATGTTGTTATCTGGGTTGTATTGTAGTTTGTAGCTGTAACCACTTTTTTGCAATGCCTCTTGTGTATTCTGCTGCTGCATTGTTGAATACTCTTTCATTATGTGACAGATTAGATAATCTCTTGTTTATGCCATTGGGTATGGTTTTTAGTATAGATGGTGGGTGGTTGCTATTGATGTTTACATAAATGGGTGTGTCATTAGGTTTCTTGTATGGTTTTATAAAAAAGAAAAAGAATTCGTACACCACATGGATCTAGGTGTTCACTACCTTTTTGTTTGCAATAAAAGAAGTCTTCATAACCCTTAATGGACCATAAACCCAATTTCCACAACAACCCAACATGTAGACTAATAAACCCATCTAAATCTGAACTGGGCAAAATAAGTAAGAAAATCTTAGAAAAAGCCATAAAAAACATAAAATCAAACACTGAATACAACCTCTGGAAGAACACATATGAAGTTATCCAATGGTTCAAAACACCGTAACAAACAGAAGAACACAGTATTCATCACATTCGACATAGTAGACTTCTACCCATCCATAGACGAAGAGCTACTCACTAAAGCTCTGAAATTTGCTAATAAACACACAGACATAACTTGGGTCAGAAATGGAAATCATTTTCCACACACCTGAAAAAACTTTACTCTACAGCAGAAATGATACATGGATCAAGAAAAAACGAAAAAACTCAACATTTGATGTGAATACTGTGGGATCGTATGACGGTGCCGAAACATGCGAACTAGTCGGACTGTTTATACTATCCAACATCCAAAAGCAAACTCGGAAAACAAGTCGGACTGTACAGAGACGACGGCCTCGCCGCGCTAAACAACAATCCAAGAACCATTGAAAACAAGAAAAAAGAACTATGCAAAATTTTCAAAAAACCATAACTTAAAAATCACCATCGAAGCAAAAACAAAAAGGTAGTGAACTACTTAGACATAACACTTGACTCTCAACAACCACATATATAAACCATACAAGAAAAAACCTAATGACACACCCATTTATGTAAACATCAATAGCAACCACCCCCACCATCTATACTAAAAACCATACCCAATGGCATAAACAAGAGATTATCTAATCTGTCACATAATGAAAGAGTATTCAACAATGCAGCAGCAGAATACCAAGAGGCATTGCAAAAAAGTGGTTACAGCTACAAACTACAATACAACCCAGATAACAACATGAACAAAAAAAAAAAAAAGCAGGAAAAGGAAAATCACATGGTACAACCCTCCATATGATGGACGAGTAAAAACAAACGTAGGAAAAGAATTTTTCAAAATTTTGACAGCATCCTTCCCAAAAGAACACAAATTGTCCAAAATATTCAACAAGAACACCATCAAACTATCATATTCATGCATGCCTAACCTAAAAATATAATTGATTGATTCATCCAACAAAAATGAAAAGCAACACAGCAAAGAAGGGTGAAGAAAGGAAATCCTGCAATTGTGCTAAAAAAGATCAGTGTCCCTTAAGCAACAAATGCCTCTATAAACAACATTGTATACCAAGCCACTGTGACATCAGAAAATGAAAAAGAAACATACATAGGGATCACTGAAAATCACTTCAAAACCAGATACGCAAACCATAAACAGTCATTCAACAAAGAAAAATACAAAAAAAACCAAACAGAACTGAGCAAATATATTTGGAGACTTAAAGACAAAAAAATAAACTATAACATATCCTGGAAAATCATAAAAAGGGCATCACCATACAACAACATTTCAAAAAGATGCAACCTATGTTCAACAGAAAAATGGTTAATACTATGCAAACCATACTTAGCAACCCTAAATACTAAAGTAGAAATAGTAAACAACTGCAGGCACAAATGGAAATCGTTGTCAGCAAACGCACCCTGAACTGTAAAAACCCCAAAAAACCGAACAATACGTGCAGCCAACCCGCACGTGCAAACAGTGACATCAGGCCATATAACACCGGCAGTAGGCGCCCCAAAACCATCCTGACGAGAGCGCTGGCTCGAAACAGATCTGTTGATTTTTAAAACTTCCTTTTATCATACTATTTTTATATATATATATATATATATATATATATATATATATATATATATATATATATGTATCTATGTGTATATATTATGTATTTTATATATATATATATATATATATATATATATATATGTGTGTGTGTGTGTGTGTGTGTGTATGTGTGTGTGTGTGTGTGTATTCAATTATAAACAAAGCTTGCTCTGGTAGATAATTCTGCCTAACGGTATGTGCTTGAGTGGGTGAATGGGAAATAATTCAGATATTTAGGATATTGTTTCCTATAAATGATTTTCGGGATGAGCATGTGTGCATGTTTTATCCTGTGAAAGCTTAATACTGTTGACACACTTTTTTGTAAAGAGATCAGTTAAGATTTGAAATATAGGCGTTGATTGGGCATGTTCAATTTAACCAAGTTTTCCTTCATTACCTGTATCAGTTGATGTTGCTTTTTTTTTTATCTGACTGATGTGCTGTCTCCTTTAGGCTTACCAAGTACACAATTTGATTGTAGCAGTTTATTTTCTGCTTCAGGAGTTTGGGACCTTGTCTGTTTTTCTACAGCTTGAGGTGGGCAGTAGCTGACCAGTGGAATACGATGGTCCTCTCACTGTTGGAGACACTCCATAGCGCCTGAGCTTACGCCAATGCGCTCTGGGCTTATAACTTGTAACTCCTGTTCCCGTGTTGTTTCTGTCACTGGGCTAGTGGCACTGAAGTGACCTCTCTAGAGCGCAAGTCTGGGCGAAGTGTGTGGAGATCTTGGGGCGCTCAATCGCCAGAATCCCCGTCTCGGCTTTACTGACAGGATCCAGTGGAAAGGACAAGCCAGTAAAGTATGGTATCAGCACAGCTGCAGGAGTTGCCAGAAAGTGTCACGGTGTGTAGATTTTCTTTGATGGTTTACTCCCTTAGCCATTCTCTCTTGAGACATTCACAAGGCAGTGAACCTATTTGATCCATAGCTTGGAGTCTAGTTTGTGGGCACCAGGGCACATGCACACACTGGTGGGCCTGCATGCCACACATCTGACAATCAGACATCCTCAGAGTCCCTTGTAGTCTAGCCTGACTTCATAAAGTTCCAGTCGATGTGTGTCACCACGAGGAGGCGCTACATATGGCTTGCTGGTGGAGAGGCTTCACACTGAAAGGGAAACACTGACACATTCTGCTCCCTTTTTCACAGTGCTGCAAGCAGCGGTGCCGATCAGTGGTGGTGGCTGAAAGCGAGAGGATACAAGCGCATACATGCTTCGCCTACACACTAGGCGAATCACACCAATCATTGAGGCCAAGCAGGGAAAAGAAGAGATACAAACCGAAGACTGTAGTGCATGTTTGAAGTCATCGGACCTTGGCATGCCTACACTTACTGCTCAGTCAGTCAGTCAATCCCCTGACCGCTGGGGTCGGGGGGGGGGGGGGGGGGGGGGGGGAACGTGATGAGGCAGCCGCCGTTTCTCTCCAGGCTCTTCTGTTGGTGGCTGTCTTGAGGAGATCTGGCATGGTCATTTTGGTCCAGTCCTTTGCATTGTCGGACCAGCTCTTTCTCTGCCGTCCTCGTCTGCGCCCTCCTTCAACGGTACCTTGAAGGATGGTTTTGGAGAGGGTGTTATGACGAATGATGTGGCCAAACCATGCCATCTTCCGTCGTTTGACGGTTGCCGGAAGTGGTTGTGGGGGCCCAAAAAGGTTAGTGACCAGGTTCCGCACATACTCATAGGTCTTGTGTTCTTTGTATGAGATACAGAGTAGTTTCCTCAGGCACCTGGTCTCAAACGCCTGGATTCTTCTTTCTGTTTCGGCCATCAGTGTCCATGCCTCGCAACCATATAAGAGGATCGAGACCACTAGTGACTTGTAGAGCCGGAATTTTGTGTGGAATTTGATGTTGCTCTTCCACACTCTGTTCAGTCTGGCCATCGCTGCTGATGCGGAGTTGATCCTGATTCGGATTTCTGCTGTGCAGGTGCCATCTTTGGACAGGGTTGCTCCCAAGTACCTGAAGCTGGGTCACTTCTTCCAGGGGGTTCACCATTCATGGTTACGTTAGCACTGCTGTTAGTCGTGCTGTTGACCATGACCTTTGACTTCTCTGTGCTGACCTCCATGCCGTAGGCACTTGCTCTTGTGACAAGTCTGTTGTGCGAGATCCTGGAGCTCGGTGTTGCCCCCCCCCCCCCCCCCCCCCCCCCCATGAGGTGATATGTCTGCGAAACGAAGGTTGCAGACCGGCCTGCCGCCAATGCTGATGGTGGGTGGTGTTCTTCGAGGGTCTCTTGCATGATTCTCTCCAGAAAGATGCTGAAAAGGACTGGAGATAGTAGGCACCCTTGCCTGACTCCGACTGTGGTCGGGAAGAACTGGCCCTGCTGGCTATTGAGAAGTACTGTGCTGCTGCTGGAGTGTTCGTAGAGGGCCTAGATGACTTGGACAAGCCTCTCTTCAATGTTGAAGTCTCTGAGAACCTGCCATAGGCCGTTGTGCCACAACCGGTCGAATGCCTTCTTAAAGTCAATGAAGTTGTGGAAGAGGTCCTTTTGGTGTTGTAGATGCTTTTCAATCAGGACTCGGCAGTTGAAAATTTGTTCCACAGTGCTCCGCCCTCTTCTAAAACCTGCTTGATCTTCTGATAGCAGTTCCTCAGCCTTGGATTTCAGTCGGTTGAGGATGATGCGAAGCATGACTTTGCTGGGGTGGCTGATCAGACTTGTAGTCCTGTAATTTTGGCATTGTTTCAGGTTGCCTTTCTTGGGTAAGTAAATCACCAATGACTGGGTCCACTCTGTTGGCCACTTCTTTTCTGTCCAGATCTTTTTGTTAATGCCTCTGTGGTCTTTTTCCCTCCGTATTCACCAGCTCAGCTGGGACATTGTCCATTCCTGGGGATTTTTCTGGCTTCAGACTCTGTATCGCGGCCTCAACCTCCTCCTTCAGTACTTGGAGATCGTTCTCATTCTCTGCGGGTCGTTGGTTGTCCCGCAAAATGGATGTGTCCAGGTTGAGCTGGTAACTGTAGAGGCCCTGACAGTAATCTGTCCACCTCTTCAGGACTTCTTCATTCTCTGTCAGTAGCTTACCATCCTTATCTTCAATGACCGCTGATCTTGTCCGGTTAGTCTTTATGAGGGTCTTGAGTGTGTTGTAGCTTCTTTGCTGTTCCCTGCTTCCATGCCTTTCTCGATTGCTTCGCACTGCTCCTCTATCCATTTTCCTCAGCTGTCTTCATCTTCTTCTGGCTTCTCTGTTCACATATTGGTACTGCATCCTGGCTTCGTCACTAGAGTGTTCTTTCCTCTTAAATCCCGCCTCTTGCCACATAGAACTAAGACCTCGTTTGTAACCCCAAGGCTGGCTGGATCTTCTGCTTCTTTCCCACAACTTCTTCAGCTGTTGTAGTTAGCACCTCTTTGATGTTATTAGCAAGGGTGTCTACATCGCTGTCCACTACGTTGAGGGCAGCAAACTTCCCGCCTACTTGAGCCTGAAACATCTCTGCAATTTCAGGGTCCTTCAACTTCTCTAGGTCAAAGTGGATGCGGGGGTTCTTTGGACAATGCTACACTTCAGCTTGAGCTTGAAGGTTGCCAGGACAAGATCGTGATCGCTGCCAATGTCGGCGCCTGGGAATGTTCTTTGTTTTTGCTTTGTTTGATGCTGGACTTGTAGCGTTGTGGGGCCAGAATGAAGTCTACTTGGTTGTGAACTTGCCCATTTGGTGAGTGCCAGGTTGTGATTCTGGACAGCTTGTGTAGGTGGAGAGTGTTGGCTAGGGTAAGTCGATGGCTTTTGGCAAACTCCAGCAGTCTAAGCCTCTCTCGTCGTTGGTTCCCCAATGCCAAATTTTCCTGCTGTTCCTGCCCAATTCCGGTAAGCATCTGGGCCTACCTTGGCATTCCAGTCTCCCTGGATTATGATCATGTCTTTCTTTGGCGCTGTTGCTATAATGGAGTCAATCTGCTCGTAGAACTCCTCGATTTCCTCGTCGTCATGGTCTGACGTTGGAGCATAGGCCTGGATGATCGTCAGGTTATGAGGTTTTCCAGAGATACGGATGGAAATAAGTCTGCTTGAAATGGGTGTGCAGCTGATGACACTGCCTGCAATTTCTTTCCGTACAATGAAGGCCACCCCGTACTCATGTTTCTTCTCTTCCAGAGAACCAGATCTTATGTCCCTCTTCTGTTGTTGTTTCACCGAAGCCAGCCAGTCCATCTGACTTCGCACAGTCCTATGATATCCCAGCGATAGCGTTTGAGTTCATGGGTAAGTTCTTGTAGCTTGCCACAGGCATAAAGGATGCGAACATTCTATGTTCCGATGGTTGTGCTTTGGGTGGTTAGGTTGATGTTTTTCACTCCAGTAGCCCACTTGTCGCTCCCATCCTGAAGTGAGTCAGTGGGACGCGCGCGGGTCGTTGTTAATCCGGGCCCCGACCGATCCAGCTTGGTATTCTTTTGCTTCCTCATCATGTGTCCTTTCAGTGGGCTTGTTGAAGCTTGGCGGCGCCCATCTCCTCTCCAAGCCAGGACCGCTAGCCATAGTCCACAGAATAAGGAGTGGTATGCCCTCGGTCCTGTGTACTTAGCCGTTCGGTCCATCGTGGGACCCTTCCGCCCTGGCCGTTGGCCGCTTGCTGCAGCTCTTCCGCCCAGTGGTGCAGTGTAAAACACCACCCCCTCACGTGGTTTAGTCCACTAGCTGAAGCGGTTTACCGGGGTGTGGCGCTTGGAGCCAACACGTGAGAGATTTAGGGGGTGGATGAGGTCCAGTGATGCCCGTCCATCCTAACTAGTAGGAATCAGCATGCCAGACATCAAAGGTACTGCCTCTATCCAGAGCCCCCTTACTGCTAGCAAATTTCAAAGGTAAGAATATGTGCAGTTTAAAACCGTTTTCAAAATTATTAAGAATTAATAGTTTTCAAGTTTAATTTCCTTGTTGTTTTTTTTCAACTTAGCTCATGAATATTCAACGTCAAGTATTTTGTGATACGCAGTGACTTTCTGTTAACTAAGAACAAGTCCTGGAAAAACCTTGTCCTATATGGACCGGAGGTATTGTGCTGGTAAGTCTGCAGTAATAATGATAATAATGAGGGGGGCAATTTCTATACCGCCTATCCTAACAACGTAGGCTACAGGGTGCCTTGCAAGTTTTAATAAATCAACATTTAAGAAAAATGCAGGGAGACACACACATACACATACACACGCGCGCGCGCGCGCGCGCGCACGCACTCACAGAGCACAGAGAGAGAGACAGAGACAGAGAGAGAGAGAGAGAGAGAGAGAGAGAGAGAGAGAGAGAGAGAGAGAGCACAGCACAACAAACGCACGCTGCACACACACACACACACACACACACACACACACACACACACACACACACGCGCGCGCGCGCGCGCGCGCGCACCACACACACATACACAAACACCACACATACACACACACACACACAGCACAGCAAACACACACACACACACACACACACACACACACACACACACACACTGGGAAAGTAAAATATGAAATACTGCACAAGCAGCACATGGGGACCACCATAGCCTATTCTGAATCCACAACCATCGGTAATCAACGACCAGGCGTTCCTTTCATCTGCTATTGTGGATTTGCCATTTAAACACGACTGATTTGTGGGTCGTCCCTTGGCATCAAAAGGAGACAGACCACCTAAAATTCTG
>JADBJO010004874.1:63338-73338 GCA_016801955.1 Conus betulinus
CCCTGACAACTTCTTCGTGGTGTCATACAAGTTTCTTCATGTTTGCCAAGTCTCGTCTGTGCCTCTTCTGCCTCCTTTAAAGATTCTGCCGAGATCCACTCCTTTTGATTTTGTTTTTTTATGGCCTAGTACAACTTTACAGGTTGTAACCCAGGCCTCTTTCATTGCTCCCCATCTCTCATCAATTGTCACTTCTTCCTCAGCAGCTCTTGCAGGATCTGATAGCGGTTTTTTGAGAGTTCAGTTTTTGAATTCCTCTTTCTTTGTTGGGTCTTTTAGAAGGACTGTGTTTGAATCTCTGACGATGGGTGATTTCCCCCGTCCAGTTTTTTCTTCATTTCAGTTTAAAGCGCCCTGTGAGCAGATGGTGATCTGAAGCGACATCTGCTCCTCTACGGACGCGGACATCCAAGAGTGATCTTCTGAACTTCTTGTAGATGCATATGTGGTCAATTTGATTTTCAGTTGTGTGATCGGGAGAAAACCCAGGTGGCTTTGTGGATTCTCTTGTGCGGGAAGATGCTTCCTCCTATGACGAGCTCACTTGTGGCGCACAGGTCTGCAAACCTCTCGCCATTGTCATTCATGTCTCCCAGCCCATGCCGCCCCATGATCTCCTCATAGCCTGTGTTGTCGCTGCCAATCTTGGCGTTGAAGTCTCCCATGACAACAGTGATGTCTCTTCCAGGGAAAACTCTGGAGAACTGTTTGGAGTCTATTGTAGAAGTCATCCTTGTCATCCTCCTCACTGTCATTCGTCGGAGCGTAACATTGTACAATGTTTAGGTGAGGGCGGCGTTTTTTAGTTCTGAAGGACGCTGTGTGATGATCCGGGGACCATGAGCCTGCCATCCAGTCAGCGCTCTCTGTGCAGTCTTGGACAGCATCAGGGCGACTCCGTGGGTGTGCGGCGCATTGTCCTCCTCGTGGCCGAAAACAGCAGCAGCTTTCCTGTGGTCAGTCTCCTCTGTCCTGCTCCTATCCATCTTGTTTCGCCGATGCCCAAGACGCTCAGTTTATTGTTTCCTCATCTCTGTGGCCACTTGAGCAGTCTTGCCTGTTTCGAACATGGTCCGTACATTCCATGTCCCGATGGTGATGGTGGTCCTGGTACTAAGGATGGAAGTCGGCTGAGTAGCTTCCAGGTTCTGGCTTTCACTACTCCGCGTCATAGATCCTTCCCGCTGAAGGTGCATCCTCTCCCAGGACCGCAATGTTTCTGTGATTTCCTTGTTGGCGGTTCTGTAGCTAGTTTGTTTTCACAGGGTAGGGAAAAGTTGAAAACATGTTCCAGAATGGAAATATGCGAGATGCATGGAAAGGAATAAGGTTTTATCAGGTTCAGGAAAATGTTTCAAACCAAAATATTAGTAAACAAAAAAACAGCAAAAGAACAGAAGCAATTTGCAGAAAAGCTGAACAATTTTTACTGTAGATTTGATGATAAAGATTTAGTAAAGAATTAAAGGAAGTGAAGGAAGAACTCCAAAGCAATGTTAAAAACGATGTTGATGGAAGTGATTCTGTTGTGATTGAGGAAAATGATGTTCAGTTTTTTTTCAAACGTTTAAATGTGAGAAAGGCAATGGGCCCTGATAGTATCTGTGGAAAATTGTGAAGATGTGTGCTTCTCAGCTCTCCTATGTTTACAGTCGTTGTTTACCTGGTCACTTAGAGAATGTATAATTCCTGTTTTATGGAAAAAATGCCACTGTATGTCCTGTTCCAAAAAACGCAACCCAAGCTGTTTAAATGATTACCGACCAGTTGCCCTCACATCTGTTGCAATGAAATGTCTTGAAAGAATTGTCCTCGGTTATGTTTTAAAAGATACTACACAGTACCAAGACCCGTTTCAGTTCGCATATACCAACAGAACAGATCAACAGATGATGCCACACTCACACTTCTCCATCATGCTTTTTTTTTCACACCTCGAAAAACCTGCCTCCTTTGTACGCATTCTCTTTATTGATTTCTCATCAGCATTCAACACCATACAACCACATCTGATGGCAAAGAAACTCATTAACATAAATGTGGGTAACAAGCTCATTCTTTGGATAATTGATTTTCTTACACAGAGGACACAGTCTGTTCGATATCAAAGTGTGTTTGTTTCGTCTTCCAGAGTCATTTCAACTGGCGCACCCCAGGGTACTGTTTTATCACCAGTGCTTTTTACTCTGTACACAAATGATTGTTTAGGAAGTGATTCAACTTTGTACATTAAATATTCAGATGACTCAGCACTTGTGGATCTTTCCAACTCTGATTCTGTTTACTTCAAGGAGGTTCAAAGATTTGTTGACTGGTGCGATCATAACTATCTTGATCTGAATGTAACAAAAACGAAGAAATGTTGATTGATTTTAGAAAGAATCCAAAAGCTGTACCACACTTTTATCAAAGGTGCTGAAGTAGAACGTGTTGAATCATACAAATATTTAGGAAATTTTATAGATAATAAGCTGAATTTTAAATCCCATGTTGAGTATGTCCACAAAAAATGTCAAACCAGATTATATTGTCTTCGCAAGCTGCGATCATTTCATGTGAATACTGACATTCTTCGGACATTTTATTCATGCTTCTTGGAATCTGTTTCTAACTTTCTCATTTATGTGTTGGTATGGTGGGTTGACTGTGAAGAGCAGAAATGTGCTTGAGAAAGTGGTGAACGTGGGAGGAAAAATCGTTGGTGAGAGACAAAAAAGTCTGAGTGAGCTATACAGGTGCCGTGTGTTTGTAAAGCGAAGAAGATTACGTGTGACCAGACCCACGTTCTTGCAAATCAGTATGACCTTCTTCAGTCAGGACGAAGATATCGATCGGTTAAATGCAGAAGTGTCAGATTTAATCAAATTGAGATAATAAAGTTATCTTGACTTGACTTGACTAAACCTACGCCCAACCCTCCCTCTTTCTCAGCGGGCCTTGGGACCGTCCATGGCGAGGCCAGCGAAGAGAAGAAACATAATATGATAAGAAACCACTGGAAGGACAATAGCTGCTTAAAAGCTAGAGTCATATGTGAAAAGCAATGCATGTGGGAGACTTTTTGAGCCAATCCATAAGGATCCACTTATCGAAACAGAGGGTGCCAAAAGACGTCAAAACTCAGAGAGGTCAATTTTAATGTTTGATGACTCAAGCGTTGTACATCCTATTTTTTCAACAAAACGAAGACTCGATCCTACCCTTGTCATGTGGTGTCTTGTAGCCTTTAAACATTTTCGTTATTTTTTTATGGATATTCTTGAGATATTTCATAGCTGATTGAAATTCTCCTCTTATAATCTTTAGTCCTGCATTATCTGCCATTAGTTCTGGGAACATTTTGACAGTGTTTGAGTACAATATTGCTAGCATTTAAGCATACCAAAGCATTTCTGTTACAAAGATCATTGACACTATATACGAGAGACGGTTGTTATTATTTGGTATGTACATTCTATTGTTCATGCTGTTCCAATATTGACTGAAAGTAGGAATTGTACAAGTCAGAAGTTAAAAATTACAGTTGGAATTCATATACACTTTGGAAAAATCCTGACCCCAAGCTATTATTTCTAAAACTACGATATTAGTCTACTCACGACAATACGCACATGCGGACTATAAACTCAAATCAAATACCCCCTCATTGATGCCTAATCAAGTGGAAAACAGGTATGAATAAATGTGTGGCTACTTTTAAAGCCACAAATGGATCCCCAGTTAACATGTTAGCACTGCCAGCTTGTAGAACATCTCTCTCTCTCTCTCTCTCTCTCTCTGAGTTTGTTTGGGGAGGTTGTCCTAGCCTATTTGATTATATCTGTCATATGGACAAAGCTTCTTCTCTGTTTAGCCGAACAACCAACATGAAAAGTGTTAACATAAAACGACAGTTACAGAAACTTTCGGGTTGAACTCGCTCTGTGGGGCAACATTTCTTGACCTACTGGCCCGGCTCGGCCTGTGGGCAGCTAGTTTAGGAAAGAAATTTTAGTCAAGAGCCCCAGTCGACAGTCCTGGTGTGGAAACAGAATGGCATTTTTGTATTCCAGTTCTTATAGAACAGGGAGTACTTTAGAATGGGAACGAGGAAATGCTGTGTGCGTGCTGTGTGCGTGTGTGGTGTGTGTGTGTGTGTGTGTGTGTGTGTGTGTGTGTGTCCATCCGTCCGTCTGTGGTCAAAATGTGTTCCACTCGCTCCAGACAAAAATTACAGAGCCGATCTTTCTGAAAATTTGTAGGTATGTTCATATGGGTCACGGATGATGCCCGATGGTTTAGTGTACCGTTATAGCCGTTACTAGCGGCTGTAACGGCCTGTAACGGTTTTTCTTCTTTATGGAATATCTCCGAAAGTACTTGGCCAGTCTTTGTGAAAAATTAGCAGGTATGTTCATTATGGATCACGGATGATGTCGATGTTTTAGTTTACCCCGTTATAGCCGTTACTAACTGCTGTAACGGCCTGTAACGGTTTTTCTTCTTTATAGAATATCTCAGCAAGTACTCGGCCGATCTTTCTGAAAATTTGTAGGTATGTTCATTATGGATCACAAATAATGTCCGATGTTTTAGTTAACCGTTATAGCCGTACCAACGGCTGTAACGGCCTGTAACGGTTTTTCTTCTTCATGAAATATCTCAGAAAGTACTTGGCCGATCTTTGTGAAAATTAGCAGGAATGTTCATTATGGGTCACGGATGATGCCCAATGTTTAGTTTACCGTTCTAGCCGTTACTAACTGCTGTAACGGCCTGTAACGGTTTTTTCTTTCTTATGGAATATCTCCGAAAGTACTTGGCCGATCTTTGTGAAAATTAGCAGTATGTTCATTATGGCTTACCGATGATGCCCGATGTTTTAGTTTACCGTTATAGCCGTTACTAATGGCACATAATGGCCCTTAACGGTTTTTTCATCTTTATGGAATATCTCAGAAAGCACTTTGTCGATCTTTCTGAAAAATTGAGGTATGTTCATATGGGTCACGGATAATGCCCGATGTTTTAGTTTACCGCTATAGCTGTTACTAACGGCTTTAAATGCCCATAACGTTTTTTTGTTTCTTTATGGAATATCTCATAAAGTACCTGGCCGATCTTTCTGAAAATTTGTAAGTATGTTCATTATGGCGACGGATGATGCCTGACGGTCTAGTTTACCGTTATAGCCGTAACTAACGGCTATAAAGGCCCATAACGGTTTTCTCTTTCTATGGGATGTTTCAGAAAGTACTTGGCCGATCTTTCTGAAAATGTGTAGATATGTTCATTATGGGTCACGGATGATGCCCCGCTGTTTCAGTTACCCCGTTATAGCCGTTACTAACGACTGTAACGACCTGTAACCGATGATGCCCGATGTTTAAGTTACCGTTATAGCCGTTTACTAACGGCCCATAATGGTTTTCTTCTTTATGGAAAATCTCAGAAAGTTCTTGGCCGATCTTTCCGAAAATATGTAAATATGTTCATTATAGGTCACAGACGATGGCCGATGTTTACCAGAATAGCCATTACTAACAGTTACACCAGCCCAAGAGTTTTCCCTCTTTATGGAATATCTCATGCGTATTCAGGATAAACTGGGAGTACGTTTATACGTTTTGCATCTTGCTATAAAACCTATTTGACCTCTGGATCTCGTCTTTTTCATTCATCCTGAAATCTGTTTGTCAAAGAAAAGTGGGGAAAAAGTTTTATGAGTGTGCGCTTTTCAGGAGTGACTCCCTTGTTTTCCAAAGTTGATGTATACTGGGGATGTTAAAGATTATTAGTTCCTCAGATTCATAAACAAGAAACCCAAGAAACTGTTCCAGACCTTTTTCTTGGACTGGGCCAGTATGTGGCCAATGATGAGGACTTGCTACACCCACGTCTGGAGGGGAGAGCCCCTCTGTCTTGCTCTGATGACTAAAAAGCTAACAGGCACGCTACAGTCACTTGTGAGATCAAGCAGAAATCAAAAACTCCCAGATGGAACAGGGAAGTAAGTACTGATTTCTTGTTGACTTTTTCCCCAAGGAAGTGGATATTAAGAAAGATTACAACTGTCTCTACACTGTGTTGAACTGGTGTCAGACAAAAAAAGTGTGTGCATTCGAAAAAATAATAATCATGATAGAATAAATGCATAAAAAATGATAAAAAATGAATTAACAACATTAATAATAGTAATGATACTGAAGCTATTAATACTAACACTAATGGGATAACAACAACAACAACAACAACAACAACAACAACAACAACCGAGGGGAGGAGGGAGAGGGGAGGACAGGAAGAATAGAAAGGAGAAGAAAGAAGGCATTAATTATGGGAAGGATTGGGAATCTAATAGGTATATCAATAATTATGATACGTATATTAATATTTTTGTTGATAACTGTGATAGTAACCATACAGTAATGCTAGTGATGCTATAGGAGGCTGGAAAAGTGGTAAGCTGGAATGTCAGAAATATTGTAAAGACAAATAATTACATTAATGATAGTAGTAAATATAACTTAAGTAATACGAACAAGATTCCTTAAATGGGGAAATACATTTAGAAGAAGCCGGTTTTGCTTTCAAAAACATGAAAATGGTAAAAGTCCTGGTTCTGACGGTTTTGGAGCTGAATTTTATAAATTTTTCTGGAAAAAAAACTGGTCCTTTTGTAGTTCGAGCTCTAATCAGTCAGTGAAGGGTGGGGAACTGTCAACCACTCAAAAAGAAGGAACAAGGTTCTTCCAAGCCTAATAAGTGAAGATCAGACAGGTTTCATTGCAAATAGATATCTTGGGGATAACATACAGCTTATTTATGACCTAATTAACTATCTGGAAGTGAGACAATTACCCGGACTTTTACTCTGTTTAGATTTTGAGAAAGCTTTTGATTCTCTTGACTGGGAATTTAAAATTTTGAGAGAATATGGTTTCGAAAATAGCATATGTAATTGATACAAACATTTCATAAAAACATAAAATCAACTGTTATAGTTAATGGTCAAACTTTGGATTGGTTTCACATTGAAAGAGGCTGTAGACAGGGAGATCACTTTCGCCTTATCTATTCATACTATGTGTAGAAATCCTAGCAATCATGATTAGAGAAGATAAAGATATAAAAGGTGTTACAATAAACAACAAAGAACTTCAAATATCACATTTGCTGATGATACCACAATTAATGAATAATGGAGATCGAATATCTTTTGAAAGATCTGTTCAACTAATAGAGAAATTTGGAAAGTTTTCAGGACTTTTCCTAAATGCAGATAAAAACACAAGCAATATAGTTAGGTAGTAAGAAAGGCTCAAAGATAAAATATATGCAACATTTAAATATATAATGGAACCCTGATAAGTTTAAAACATTGGGAATATGGTTCACACAATAATGTAAAAAATAAAAAAACTGTGAAAAGATTAATTATGCTGAAAAATTATCAGAAATAACAGCCTTGTTTAAAATATGGATGGAAAGAAACATTACTCCTCTTGTAACGAGTTGCTGTGGTTAAAATCTTTGATTTAATCTAAATTGATTCATATATGGATTTTACTTCCAAATCCACCAGATGACTTCATAAATAATTGTCAGTGAATGTGGTTTTTGGTTTGTTTTGAATAGTAAACGGGATACAATAAGTAGAAAAAATTGCAATAAAAAAGCATTGGGGGGGGGGGGGGGGGGGGGGGGGGTAGGCATACCCGACATTAGAAAGCATATCAATGCTCTAAAAACTTACCTGGCTGAGAAGATGTAAAAAACAAACAAAACACAAGTGGAAAAATATTGCCTGTGTAATGTATCCTTTTTCGAAGAAATAGAAAAAAATATGGTCCTGTTATCCTTTGAAAGAAATATGAAAATTATAATTATGTAAATTGATATTTTCTCTGTAAATGTTGCATTGATTAAAACAATACTTTGGGTTTGATTTCTCAATGATTACGGTGTTTAGAGTGCGTTGACAATTATGAACATACATGTATACAAATGTCTTTATTCTTGCTGATGTTGCTGTTTACATCTATGTATTGATCGATAGCTGTTCGTTACACAGATGTAAGTGTACGTGTATATCTGTTTTTTTTTTTTTGTTATTTATATATAAGCCGTTTTTCTTTGTGTATGTTTGGTAAAAAAAAAAATTGTTCTTTATGTACAAATGTTCTTATGTTTTTGTACGTTGATTAAAACGAATCTAAAAAAGTTATATAAAAAGTTTTTTTAAAAGATAACTCAGTAATAGTTATGAAGTTGTAACAAAAGGTATACGATTAATAGATAAAGGGAAATTAATAATAAAATTACACACAACACCACACACACAACACACACACACACACACACACAAAACACACACTACACATAGATATATATATATAATATATATATATAGTGTATGTGTGTGTGTGTGTGTTGTGTGTGGTGTGTGTGTGTGTGTGTGTGACGGTGTGTGTGTGTGTGTGTGTGATTGTTTGTTGTTTGTTGCTGTTGTGTGTGTGCGCGCGCGCGCGTGTGCTTGTGTGCTGTGTGGGTGTGTGGTGTGTGTGTGTGGTGTGTGGTGTGTGTGTGTGTTGTGTGTGGTGTGTGGGTGAGTGTGTGTTGAGTGTGTGTGTGTGTGCGTGTGTGGTGTGTGTGTGTGGGTGTGTGTGTGTTGATGCGTGCGCGCGCGCCGCGGCGCGCGGTCTCATCCGCATAGTTACAAACATCTATACAACCCTATGCACAGAAAGGAGGGACGATGGATCCCAGAAGCTCTTGTAGAGGGAAAATAGTATATGAAATTAAAAAAGAAAGTTCAGATGAAGACGCCAATGGAGTGGACAAGTATTCTGAAATACAACAAAACATTGATGTGAGAAATATGCGGAACTGTGTAATGAGAGACAGGAAAGGAAGATAGAAAAGTTGGTGTGAGTTGTAAATAGTGTGGAAATATTTTAAGACTGTACTTTTTTTTTTTAACACATTTATACAGCAACAAGAACTGGAGAAAACGTTGCTGTCATGGCTAGACGATTCGTTCATAAGCAGCATTCGTCTGGAGTTAGGTTTTCTTGTGGGAACAACCAGTTACCCTAATTGTTTGTTGAATCCTCTTATTTTCATTCCATTTTTCTTCCTCTTATCTCCCCGTAACCCTCTCACGTCTCACCCAACACCCACACTCTCCTTCTTTAAAAAGAATTGCCAAGTGATAGTTTCTAATGGTAGAGCAATATTGACCTGCTCTTTGTTTTCCACCACAACTTATTTCTTCTTTTCTGAAGAATTGGCCTCACTGTGTTACCCCCCCCCAAATATTTCAGCCTCGCTTTGCAAACACACCAGTAGCTCTGCTGATATTGAATTCAAGTTGAAAAAATCTTGAAAACCTTCAAACACTTAAAATGGCCGAGAAAACTAGATCCCATCCTACACGTCCCCTCCGTTCTTCCTCTGATGACCGAATTTTCCCAAAGCGGCACGGCTCTAGAGTATTCTCATTTTCTGTGGCGACACTCTGGAATTTTCCTACCTGGAATTTTCCATATACGTCATGCCCTTTCCTTTCGACTTTCAAGTCTGCACTTAAAAAATTTATCTGTTTAAACACGAGTTGCATGAATACCATCTGAAAAATTACCTAAATACCACATGTCACTAGCACATTTTGCTCACATACGAATGAGCTATTCACTGTTTTATATAGTGTGAGCGTTTATGTATGCGACATTGTGTCCCAGTGTGTGTGTGTGTGTGGTGTGTGTGTGTGTGGGTGTGTGTGGTGTGTGTGTGTGGTGTGTACCGTGTGAGTGAACGTGTGTGGTGCGCGCGCGTCTCTCTCTCTCGCTCTCTCTCTCTCTCTCACTCTGTGTGTGTGTGTGTGTGTGTGTGTGTGGTGTGTGTGTGGTGTGTGTGTGTGTGTGTGTGGTGGTGTGTATTTTAAACGTTGATTTATTAAAATCAGCAAAGCACCCTGTAGCCTACAACTGTTAGGATGGGCGCTACAGGAAATTGTCCA
>JADBJO010004874.1:78338-83338 GCA_016801955.1 Conus betulinus
TCTGCACAATGGTAGTGCGGGCACCTCAGGGTAGGCAAGTGCGTGCTCGCATTCAACGGCTGGCGTACGACTGTGATTCCAGGCACTGGAAAACTGAAGTAATACTGGGGAGGCATACAAGAGATAGATTTAATTTGGAGTGCCATTTTCATGACCTGAAGGAGAGTTTTGTTGACTCAGATACATCCCGCATGCTGATAGTACACACCAACAGCCCTCCAGTTGAGGTTAGCATTGACACAATAGAAAGTCATAATTTATTATGTGAAAAACGTACTGAAACATTCAATATGTCTAATCACACCATATATCAGATATACACATACACGTGGTTTACAAACGCATTTTAAGGATGAATCGAAAATATCTAAGGCGTACATCGTAAGTCTCCTACAGGTTTCTTATTGTATTCGCGAGGATCCTGTCATAAGTGTGAATTTCTTAAACCCAAAAACACAGCTGTCAAAAGCAAAGAACTTGCATGCATTGCATGTTGTCCTTCGCTCATGGTCTTTAACACTCCACAGCTTCAGATTAAAGTTTTTGAGTACTCTGGATGTCAAGGTGGTTTGAAACTTCTTGTATCTGTTTTTTCCTTGGAGTAAACAGCCGTTGAAGCTACGTAGTGGGTTATTCAATTGTTCTGTGCCATACTATTCTGATTTTCAGCCTCACCTGCACTGTGATCAATGCACTGACTGTGAAGATGGACGGGATGAAAACAGGACACTGTCCCTTTAGTAGTGCTGATTGCGAGGGGCTGGTGGCATCAAGGAACAAATGTTTCAAATTAATTGTAGCGGGGAGGTTAGGTATTCCCACTGTATTTACTGACTATGAGTGCCATAAAATGAATAAGAAACTTGCCAGTGTGAAAACATCGAAGGAAATGGTAGATTGTCATAATCTACTGTCAAAATATATCAGATTTAAAGCAGCAATAGGTCTCAGGTCAGGCTGGCATTCTGTGCCATTTCTATATAGCAAACTTCAGACATGGTTTGATGCCACCTTGATTTATAACATGAATCGCATCAATTCATTATATGAGTATGTTCCTTCAAGGACTTTTAGGAAATGGGATATGAAAGAGTCTGGGGTTCAACCAATCAGCAATTATGCAGTTATTAAGGTGATTATATGTGAATTACCATTACGGTCAAAGGGTGACTTTGATTCACCTGTGTATTTGGCTCACGCAGGGTCCTCTACATATATCCTCATGTATACAAGACAACATTTGTTTATTTGTCCAACCCATTCTGCTGCGCACCAATTTTTGTTGTGTGACACTAAGAGTCACTGTATGAAAAGAACGTATTTAAGACAACATGAATTGTTAAACGTGAGTTGTGCTCAGCCTGGCGAAACATTTCTTAAAGGAAGACGATTCACCTATACCCCGTTTACATGTGGTGACGACATGACAACAGCCCATCACAATTTGCTCTGCGACTTTAGACAGGATTGTCCAGACGGAAGTGATGAGGCATTCTGTGAACATTTATGTGCTGCTTTTCTGTGCTCAGCTGGCCAGTGTGTGTCACTCCATCAGCGTTGCAACCAATATACACAGATTGTGTAGACGATTCTGATGAGGTTGGGTGTTCTGATGATACCGCTTACCATCCCCCAGTTGAACAGGGAAACATGAAGCAACAACTGTATGTAGATCTGGATGGGACAGGCTATTTCACCCAAATGTTGATGAAAAAAGGACGACGTTTGTCCTGACAGTCATTATTGTTCATCTGTCATTGTTCATCATTGTTCATCTGAGTGGCTCTACTGTCTACCTATCTACACAAGATGCAATGGATTCTTTGACTGTGTGTATGGCGAGGATGAACTTGAGTGTCAGACAATGATGTGCCCAGGTTTCTACCGATGTCGAGCTTCTGCAGTCTGTGTCCATGGAGATCATTTATGCGATGGCTGGGGTCAGTGCCCGCAACGTGATGATGAACTGATGTGTGACTCTGTCTGCCCTGAGGCATGTCAGTGTCAAGGTCATGTGTTTCTGTGTTCAGAACCCTTCATTCCTGATGATTTTCCTCAGTTACGATACGTGGATGCATCAGGTTCAAACATGTCATTGACTGATTTCAAAAGAAATGGGTATCTGGTTGTTTTGATTCTGTCTCATTGTTTTATTCCTAATATTTCACTCTCAAAGTTCTCACACACGAAACTTGAAGTGCATGTTGATTTTGCTCATAACACTCTTTAAAACTCTCAATATGGCGGTGCTCTTTGCGCTACCAAATTTAAGGATTCTTAACATTGAAAAGAATCCTCTGAATAAACTAGCGAGCAAAAGAACGAAGCACATACTTTATTTATTGAATCAAATGGACATATCTCAAACACATGTCAACATTCTTCACACTGATCTATCTCTGCATTTACTCAGTGTGGAGACGATGAATATCTCGTTTGGTGTTGTTGAAACGATTGGTCGGACAGGTTTGAAAAGTATGCCACAAATCCAAAAGCTGGATTTAAGGGGGAATGCACTTAGCAATTTTCCACTTGATGCGTTTTCAAGGTCAGATAAACTACAACGTATTTATTCATCGAACTACAGGATTTGCTGTAAGAGTTTGCTTCCTCAACACCTGGATGAAGCGAACTGTGTGGCGCCTGCCCCTGTTCTTTCATCGTGCGAAACACTGCTACCCACTGATGTGTACAGGGCTTTCTTTGGGCTGACTGCTGTGTTTGCTGTGACAGGATATGTGGCCTGCTGTATTGCTTCCTCTAAAGTCAAGAACATGGTTGCCACCGATTTCATGGTGTCTGTTGGCCATTTGCAGTTTGCAGATGTCTGTATGGGATGTCATGTCATCATTAATGTGGCAGCAGACCTCGCATTTCGTGGACACTACATGCACATTGAAAAGGCATGGACCAGCAGTGTGCCGTGCAAACTGACTGGCTTTCTGTTCGTTTTGTCTAGTACAGTGTCAACAATGATTGTCTGGTTTACGACTGTGTATCACATTATTGCCTTCTGCTTCCCCAACGACTTGTTGAGATTCAACAAACATCGAACAAGCACAGCTTGTGTAACTGCATGGGTCTTTGGAATCACGCTGGCAGGAGTTCCATTTCTCCCTGGGCTGTCACACTGGGGCCTGCAAGGGCAGTCAGGTCTGTGTCGTCTGGCTTTAGTGGATCACTATCATTCAAATCAAAGGTTCGACTGGTTTTCAGTTATTGTGGCAATCAATTTTATTCTGAGCTTGACGGTTGGAGCTGGTCAAGGTATCATTTTCAGACGAATTCCAAAATACAGGATAGCACTTGACTCCGCACACAGATTACTATATTCCTCAGTTCATGTGATGCGAAAAGTGACCATAACACATGCTGTTTGCTGGTTTGCATATGGACTAATAATAATGATTTCAAATTTTGTTACTGACGTCAGTAAGATCCAGGGCATCGTGGCTGTATTCATGGTGCCATTCAGTTCTGCTCTCAATCCGCTACTGTACATGTGGACGGTGAATATACAGCTGCAAACGTGAAAAGCAAGAAACCAAACTACTGCAAGTCTTCAAATCTCGTACCAGAGCACGCGCAAACACCCGTGTGGAAAGTAAAACAAACAGATACAGAAGCATATCAGTGATAATAATCCTCGCACGTTGAGTTAGGTTGCATTTCTGTTACATTTGGTTTTGTTCCTCGCACGTCCACACTATTGGCCCCCAAAGGCAAACCAGTCTTATTTTATGATTACGTCTTGGGTAGAATGCAAGGGTGATTAAATAGAAAGGCAAATGGCGGAACACTGAAGCGATGTCCTAAACAGGGAGCCCAGAATCAGTTGCCTGTGCACAATGTATGGTGCAATGTGTAAATGCAAAGACTACGTGTACAATTTGCGCGACTGGAGGACACCACATGGGTCACAGAGACACTCAGCACCATGACGTCAAGTGGCCACCAAGATTGACTTCCTCGTCAGCAACAGTGGAACAAGAAGGTGAGTGCACTTTGTCGCTGGTGGAAGGAAGACAGGGTAATCCATGCAGGACTAGAGGTGACTGCACTTCACCATTGTTGGAAACAAGACAGGGCAATCCATGCAGGACTAGAGGTGACTGCACTTCACCATTGTTGGAAACAAGACAGGGTAATCCGTGCAGGACTAGAGGTGACTGCACTTCACCATTGTTGGAAACAAGACAGGGCAATCCATGCAGGACTAGAGGTGACTGCACTTCACCATTGTTGGAAACAAGACAGGGCAAACCATGCAGGACTAGAGGTGACTGCACTTCACCATTGTTGGAAACAAGACAGGGCAATCCATGCAGGACTAGAGGTGACTGCACTTCACCATTGTTGGAAACAAGACAGGGCAAAATGCAGGACTAGAGGGACTGCACTTCACCATTGTTGGAAACAAGACAGGGCAATCCATGCAGGACTAGAGGGACTGCACTTCACCAGTGTTGGAAACAAGACAGGGCAAACCATGCAGGACTAGAGGTGAGTGCACTTGGTCGCTGGTGGTAACAAGACAGCGCAATCCATGCAGGACTCACAGTCCCTGTAAAACAAGAACAGGTGAGCAGCACAGCAAGTGCTTCACCAGCGAAAGAGACGACACAGACAAGGCGACAATGGCGGAACGAGAGGCTGGTGGCTCCTACTCTGCACAAAGGCACACCTGCTCGAACAGACAGACGAACCAACAGACAAAACTGTCACTGGCCTACAGCAGCCCTGAGAAGGTGGACAGCACAATGACTAAGCACGGAACCATGGACACATCAAGAGCACACAGCACAACCAGGACAGATCTCCTGGACGCAGTAAGAAGAAACTGCACTACCATCAGTATGACCTGGGACTTGAACCACGCTGGAACGAACACGACAACCACCTTGGCCTGAGGGAATTAAAAAAAAAAAAAAAATCCAGTCGCTCATAACCCAGCACCAGGAAGAAAAATTCAAAACCGAAAACAGTTACAGAGAATGGTC
>JADBJO010004874.1:88338-118338 GCA_016801955.1 Conus betulinus
ACTACAACTACACCTTCCCAATCTAACTTCAACCAACCTAAAGAACAGGAGGAGGGCTTTGAAAAGAAAGAAAGGAGCTGAAGAATGAGGGATGATGAAGAAAAAAAAACAAACGAAGAGACAGACGGATTGACGAATAAGAAGAAAATAAGAGGAGACCACACAGAAATGAACACACACCTCACAATCACTCCGCTCAGCTTTTAGGTCAACTGTTTACTGCAGCAGGTGCAGCACAGATCCACGAGATCCAGGCTGTCCGTTATCAGCCTCCTCTGAACAGTGTGGAGCTGGCTGTGACACGCTTTGGAGATGCCATAGCCCCAGACCCACTGGGGAGACCTGGCTGGGTGTGCTGTGAGGAGAGGTAATGATCATGGCTCCACAGTATCCTGAAAATGGAGTTAGGGATGGTGTAATAAATAGCTATGAGTAGAGGTAATGATCATGGCTCCACAGTATCCTGGTATGGAGCTAGGGTTGGTATAATAAATAGCTGTGAGGAGAGGTAATGATCATGTCACCACAGTATCCTGGTATGGAGCTAGGGTTGATGTAATAAATAGCTGTGAGGAGAGGTAATGATCATATCTCCACAGTATCCTGGTATGGAGCTAGGGTTGTATAATAAATAGCTGTGAGGAGAGGTAATGATCATATCTCCACAGTATCCTGGTATGGAGCTAGGGTTGGTATAATAAATAGCTGTGAGGAGAGAGGTAATGATCATGCCACCACAGTATCCTGGTATGGAGCTAGGGTTGGTATAATAAATAGCTGTGAGGAGATGTTATGATCGCGTCTCCAGGGTATTCTGATATGAAGCTAGGGTCAGTGTGATAAATAGCTATGAGGAAAGGCAATGATCATATCACTACAGTATCATGGTACGGACTTTGGGGTCAGTGTGATAAAGGACGATCGTGATTGATTGTCTGAGACCAATCGAGGAAAAAAGACGTATCTCCAACAAAATCGTCTTGAACCGTCGTTCTTTGAACAACCGTCCGTAGAAAGACGATCCTACCCCTACCCCTGACTGTGTGGTGGTAAATCAAGGTACGTCGACTCAAATTATGACAAATTGAGCGTGCGTGCGAGTGTGTGTACATATGTGTGAATCAGTTGTAACGAGCCAACTACTCAGAGGCAGACACACACGCGCCTCACACATGGCCACCATGTAGTACCAAAAAACGCAGGTCGTGAAACTAGCGATGAATGGAACAACAGATATGGATGATGATGTACAATAATCACACTCTACTTTCTAGAATGCAGACATCATTAAAACAGATCAAACTGAGCCAAACAGAGCTTGAGGGTGACATCCATTCCAAGATTCATACCTCAGGTATTGAATACATGCCATATCGTCTGCTGCCGTGTGAATAGAATGCCTTCCTGTGGTTGGATGAGCCCCAATGGACATACAAATACCATAATATGAATTTTTTGATTGAAAAGAGAGAGAAATTATTTTGTATGAGAGAGGCTTCAATCCGAATCAACTTGCTGTCAACAACCCTGAGACCACTCAGCCTTTGCTATGCCCTTCATGGGAATGTGGGACGAACACTGGCTGTCCCCTTGACGGACTGTGTGTGAGGGAACAAAGACAGTTGTATACTGCAGAACAAGCCACTGTCTTTGGAGGAGACGTTGCAAGCATTTCTTATAAAAAAAAAACAACAACAGCCACACGGAAAGACACGGAAAGTCCAGTCCAGTGACTCTTATGTTCGAATGAACCACAGTCATTTGTCTGTTTAACTCACTTCACCTGCCAAACCACCATTGTCAATGCCAGTCACAGCCGCTGGACGAACATTTGTTCAACCCTTCTCTGGTAAAGTGGGCCCCTGATTAGCAGAAGAGCATGTTTAAGAGGCCAGTACACTCAAAAACTCACACTCATGTGCTCACAGATTCGTATCCGAAGAAGACAGAATTCCTCTAGTGGCCCGCCAATCACCGTTTAAGTACATTCAAGTTTCAGTGCTGGAGAAAAGATAGAAGAGTAAGAAAGTGTTTTGTGATAATATTAAATTGATAGCGACACACGATGCATTTCACTTTCTACCTCCTCCTGTCGATGGGAGGGGCATCAGATGGAAAACCAGAGCATCCACGTAAGGCTTGCACACTCCCCAAAATGTCCATTTGACCCCCTCCCCCCTTTTAGCTGATGACATCATCCTTGACTGCTAATGGCTCCTGGTCAGCAGAAGCAGCTCCTGGAAGATCTGCAGGCTCTGGTTATGGCATTTTATGTGTGCAAGATGCTATCGTGCATCTATACACGGAACGAAAGGAGAAAATAAATGAAATGTGTGGTGCTTTGCTGTTTGTTTGATATTATTACAAACACTTTCTTACTCATGTATCCTTTCCTCCGGCACGCTAGAAGACAGGGAATTTCTGGTGCGAATCTGTGAGCATATGAGTGTAAATTTTTGAGCGTAATGGCCTCTTAAACATGCTCTTCTGCTAATTCAGGGGCCAGTTTACCAGAGAAACCGTTAAACTAATGTCTGTCCGGTGACTGTGGCCGGCATTGACAATGATGGCTTGGCAGATGAAGTGATTTTTACAGGCAAATGACTTTGGTTCATCGGACATCAGAGTCACTTGACGTTATAGTCTTTCTCTGTAGCTGTTTTTTTTTTTTTTTAATAGGAAATGCTTGTAACGTCTCCTCCAAAGACGGTGGCTTATTTCTGCAGTAGACCACTGTCTTTGTTCCCTCACACACAGCCCATTTTGGGGACAGTCAGTGTTGGTCCCACAATCCCATGCCGGGCAAAGCAGAGGCAGGGTGTCAGAGTTGCTGACAGCGAGTTGATTCGGATAGAAGTCTCTCTCGTACGAAACAAATTATCTCTCTTTTCTACGAAAAATAATATTGTATTGTAATGGGTTCATCTAAGCACACAAACGGTCATTCTACCCCAGCACAGCAGCAGACAATGTGGCCTGTATTCAATACCTGAGGCATGAATCTTGGAATGCATGTCAACCTCAAGCCCTGCTTGGCTCAGTTTGATCTGTGTTTTAACGATGTCTGCAGTTCTAGAAAGTAGAATTATTGTAAATCATCCTCCAAATCTGTTGATTTTTTCATCGCTATTTTCACATGTGTTTTTTGTTACTACAGGGTGGCCATGTGTAAACGCTTGTGTGTCTGCCTGAGAATAGTTGGCTCTTACAACTGATTTACACACAGACACACACACACACACACACACACACACACACACACACACACATGCGCGCGCGCACGCACGCACGCATGCACCCATGCACGCACGCACGCACACACACAATTTGTTATGGTTTAAGCTACCACCACACAGTCGATAATAGGGGGTTGGGTCGTCTTTCCACTGACTGTAGTTTAAAGAACGACAGTTGAATGATAGAGACTATGGCTAATGAAATTCGATTGTGTTGAAAAACAGTCATTTCCTCAAGTAACCTCACACAATCACGATCGTCCATTATTACACCGACCCTGGCTCCGTATCAGGATACTGTGGAGACATGATCATTACCTCTCCTCAGCTCATTTTCTCTTTTGTCAGGATAGCTAGGCTCTCTCTCTGACATTTGTCTCACTTGTGTTCTTCTTCTTGTCCTACGTTACCTGTGTGGTTGAACAAAGAAGAATGATGGGTTAACTTTCTAAAATTATGTTTTAAAAGTATATTTAAGGCTCTGCTGAAAAACGTACACAAACGAATCACAAGACAAAACACGATAGGTTCGACGTCTTAGGTCTTCTTCAGGCAAGATACGCAACACTCAGGACAACGAAACATCAGGACACACATACGCCTCTCATACACCCCCTGAACTCATAAGCAGAAGTACCAGCACAGACACACAACTCTCAAACACTCTCTGTAAGCGCGTAACCACTCCGTTCATACTATACCAGTCCACAGGATGAGGTTGCACAGACAGTCCTTGAAACTCCCCCAGTTCAGCATCATGGTGTCTCTACTTCCACCCCCCCACCCCCCCCCCCCTTCAGTAACCCTTACCTCCACTCCCTTCCCTCCATTTTTTTTTTTTCTTACTCACTGCCCTGACACTGTACACACTAACGGTCAGTCTCCACAACAGACACACAGATTTTAACAGTCAATGGTCTTCACCTCTGTTGGTCTCCCCCACAACAGCACTGCATCTTCAGGTCAAAGCTAGAGAACCTGGAAACACAGCTGTGGCAGATGGAGATCATTAGCCAGACTCCATGAGTGTTTTGGTAGAGAGAAGAATGGGGGAAGAGTGAGGCGCTGAGGGGGCAGTAACACACAGAAACTTGCACTCTTGTGCACCAGCCAACAATTGCACCAGAGGAAGGTATACATAGCATCCATCCTCCTTTAAAGTCCGGTTCACTGGTGAAGCCACGTTGGTTGTTATACTATCGCAGTTTCAACGATGGAAAGGGTCAGAAGAAAAGGGTGAGGACAGAGGCAATACAGTGACACACAAGACCTTTTTTGTATGCTATCTTGTCCCAAACCTCTCCACACGGTTCTCATCAGTCGCCCTTAGAAGAGACATGGGAAGGTGGTGGCGATGGAAGAGACGACCTTCAAAAGGAGGCCACACCTTGAAATGCTTTCCCAAGCTCTTCCAGTCCCCTGTTCCACTGGTTCCTCCACCAAGGGACTTTATTTTACGAAGCTTTTGCCTTTTGGCTTGGTCACAGGACAGACAAGATATGACAAAATTACACTAAGCAAAAAAACACTGGACACATAAGACAAAGAAAACGCGTTCACACACACACACACACACACACACACACACACACACACACACACACACACACACACACACACACACACACACACACACACACACACACACACACACACACACACACACACACACGTGCGTTGTTCTGGCACTCTACGCTATAGGACAGTTCGTGGTTACCTGATGTATGAAGATTCGCAGGATCCAGTATCAGTGACCACGATAGAACCAAAGGGCACTGAAATGGAGAGAAAATCGACCCAGACAAAAAGGCACGCGGGGACATAGAATTTGAGAACTTCATGCTGATGAATACCGATGAGGATGATGAGAAGATCATTCATTAATTCCATTCACGTCTGGGACTGCAGGACAGGGCTTTACTCTAAACTTACTTTTATAACACATTCTGGCGTCGACCAGACTCGAAAGTTACAGACACCTGCAGTGTTGGTCAGGAAATGTAAGCAACACTCTCAGAGAAGCATCCATTAAGTGGAGGAAGCTTGACTGTGTGTGGTCTCAGTCTTCCCATCTGACCCCATATCGAATCAACTCTATACAGGAGCAAGTCAGGGCAGACAAACATCGCACGGATAAATGGATCTGAAGGGAATCGAGCCTACGACCGCCCAGCTGGGAGTTTGCGACACTAACCACTTCATCATGGTGGTTGGTTAGAGGAAAATGAGTAAACCTGTCCCGCAAGACACACAGAGTGTCCAGACTGACTGCAAGACTCCTTTTTCACCTCAAGGGCCAGTGTAGAAAATATTCTGATCAGAAAGCCTTTGGATAAGGATTCCCCAGTCAGGTGGTTCTAGGGAAAGTCTGTCACCCTGAGTACGAGTGGCTGTGCATGATATATATATATATATATATATATATATATATATATGTGTGTGTGTGTGTGTGTGTGTGTGTGTGTGTGTGTGTGTGTGTGTGTGTAACCAGCCGCCGTGGCGATGTGGTTAGTATCGCGGACTCCCGGCTGGGAGGTCCCATCAGAGTAATGTGGGATTTTTCTGCCCCGACCGGCTCCTACCAAGGGTTGAGTTTGCTACGAGTTCAGCTGGGAACACTGGGACCACACAGTCGAGTTTCATCCACTTAATGGATGCGTCTCAGAGAGTGTTGCTCAAATTTCCTGACCAACACAGCTGGATGTCTGTATATCTCGGGCCTGGTTGACGCTGGAATGTATCTTGAAAGGAAACATTGACTAAAGCCCTGTCATGCAGTCTCAGACCGAAATGGAAATCTTTATCATTCTCATTCTCATCGATCAGCATAAAAAATGTCTCAATTTCTGTGGCTTTTCATGTCCTGATCTCATGGTGACCTCAGTTTCGATGTCCTCTCCACGTCTGTGACCTTGGTTTGGTTCCGTCGGCGTCACCGATATCGGCGAGTCCATGGGGCTGTCGTTGAACAGACAGAGGGAGAGCGCACTCACATCGGCTCTGCGACTAGGCTATTATTGTCGTCAGATGGTGGCTTAGTCGGTGGTGTCCTGCGTATGTTGGATCAGAGCAGGCGCCACTGAACACCACCATAGTGACTCGGCAGAAGAACAGTGTCTCTCCTCCAGTGGGTTCCCTCATGACAACTTGACATTGACTGTTCCCTTTGGGTTGCCGGTACCGGGGCTGTGGTGGGACCGGGCTTGCTCTGGCTCTGGACGGGCTGTCGAAATAAACGCGGGCACTGCCACTGAGGTGGCACAGACGTTGGGACATCAACAACAAAAAAGAAACAGGTATAAAACTGAAGAGTATAGTGCTCGAAAATTTTTTGTATGTAACGATTTCCTTTCCGAGTGGCAAGCATGTATGCTGATGTTAAAAGACCCTGACTGAATTATGAATGATTATGACAGTGTCCATTATATTAGTATCGATATATTCATGGCTCGCAGAATTGTTATGTTGCCTCGAACAGCTCCATTGAACATGCACAGGACCTTTAAAAATGTGTAAACCTTCTTGATACACTAGGCTTGCCTTTTTTCTCTCTCTCTCTCTCTCTCTCTCTCTCTCTCTCTCTCTCTCTCTCTCTCTCTACCACGTAAAGATGTTCTAACTTTTAGTCTTCAAACTGTTTAATGATATTATTATGTTTGATATGTTTGCTTTTTTTTCTCTCTACCATCCATTTTTTATCTGATTAAAAAAAAAAATTCAATTATGTTGTACTATATAAACTTAGTCGAATTAAAAAAAAAATGATTCATTTTCTTCTGTCGTCCAGTGGGCTTTCAGACACCACAGCTCATCCACCAAATGTAGAAAGAATAACTGTAAAATAAAAAAAGAAAATTCTCTCTAGCTGTTTTTTTCTGTTTTGAATTTTTCTTCTGGGTGTTGGATTATGAGCGACTGGATTTTTTTATTCCCTTGGGCCAAGGTGGTTGTCGAGTTCGTTCCAGCATGGCTCAAGTATCAGTGGAATACTGACGGTTGTGCGGCTTCTTGCTGCGTCCAGGATATGCATCCTCGTTGTGCTTTGCGCTCTTGATGTGTCCATGGTTCCGTGTTTTGTCACTGTGTTGTCCACCTTCTCAGGGTTGCTGTAGGCCAGTGACAGCTTTGTCTGTTGGTTTGTCTGTCGGTTCGAGGAGGTGTAGCTTTGTGCAGACTAGGAGCCATCACCTTCTCGTTCCGCCATCGTCGTCCTGTCTACATCGTCTATGTCGCTGGTGAAGCATCTGCTGTGCTGCTCAGCTGTTTTTGTGTTCCAGGGATTGGGGTCCTGCATGAATTGTCCTGTCTTGTGTCCACCAGCAGCAAAGTGCAGTCACCTCTTGTCCATCAAGGGCTGTACTGTCTTGTTTTCACCAGGGACAAAGTGCACTCACCTTCTTGTTCTACTGTTGCTCACGAGGAAGTCAACCTGGGTGGCCACTTGACGTCATGGTGCTGAGTGTCTCTGTGACTCATGTGGTGTCCTCCAGTCGCGCAAGTTTGTGTTGTACACGTAATCGTTGTATTCACACATTGCACTGTACATTGTGCACAGGCAACTGATTCTAGGCTTGCTGTTTAGGACATTGCTTCAGTGTTCCGCCATTTGCCTTTCTATTTAATCACCCTTGCACTCTACCCAAGACGTAATCATATAAGAAGACTGCTTTGCCTTTGGGGCCAATAGTGTGACGTGCGAGGAACAAAGCCAAATGTAACCGAAATGCAACCTAACACAACGTGCGAGGGTTACAATCACTTTTATGCTTCTGTATCTGTTTGTTTACTTTCCACACGGGTGTTTGCGTGCTCTGGTACGAGATTTGAAGACTTGCAGTAGTTTGGTTTCTTGTTTTTCACGTTGCAGCTGTATATTCACAGTCCACATGTACAGTAGTGGATTCAGAGCAGAACTGAATGGCATCATGAATACAACCACGATGCCCTGGATCTTACTGACATCAGTAACAAAATTTGAAATGATTATTATAGTCCATATGCAAACCAGCAAAAACAGCATCTGTTATGGTCACTTTTCGCATCACATGAACTGAGGAATATAGTAATCTGTGTGTGGAGTCAAGTGCCACCCTGTGTGTTTTTGGAATTCGTCTGAAAATGATGCCTTGACCAGCTCCAACCGTCAAGCTCAGAACAAAATTGATTGCCACAATAACTGAAAACCAGTTGAACGTTTGCTTTGAATGATAGTGATCCACTAAAGCCAGACGACACAGACCTGACTGCCCTTGCAGGCCCCAGTGTGACAGCCCAGGAAGAAATGGGACTACTGCCAGTAGGATTCCAAGGACCCATGCTGTAATACAAGCTGTAATTGTTCGATGTTTGTTGAATCTCAACAAGTCGTTGGGGAAGCAGAAGGCAATAATGTGATACACAGTCGTAAACCAGACAATCATTGCTGACACTGTACTGGACAGAAAGAACAGAAAGCCAGCCAGTTTGCACGTCACACTACTGGTCCATGCCTTTTCAATGTGCATGTAGTGTCCACGAAATGCGAGGTCTGCTGCCACAATTATGATGACATGACATCCCATACAGACATCTGCAAACTGCAAATGGCCAACAGACACCATGAAATCGGTGGCAACCATGTTCTTGACTTTAAAGGAAGCAATACAGCAGGCCACATATCCTGTCACAGCAAACACAGCAGTCAGCCCAAAGAAAGCCCTGTACACATCAGTGGGCAGCAGTGTTTCGCACGATGGAAGCACGGTCACAGGAGCTTCACAGTTCGCTTCATCCAGGTGTTGAGGAAGCAAACGCTTGCAACAAAACCTGTAGTTCGATGAATAGTATACGTTGTAGTTTATCTGATCTTGAAAACAGATCAAGTGGAAAGTTGCTAAGTGCATTCCCTCTTAAATCCAGCTTTTGGATTAGTGGCATACTTTTCAAACCTGTCAAACTAATCGTTTCACAACACCAAACGAGATATTCATCGTCTCCACATTAGGTAAATACAGAGATAGATCAGTGTGTGAAGAATATTGACATGTGTTTGAGATATGTCCATTTGATTCAATAATAAAGTATGCGCTTCGTTCGTTCTTTTGCTTACTATTTCATTCAGAGGATTCTTTTCAATGTTAAGAATCCTTAAATTTGGTAGCGCAAAGAACACCGCCATATTGAGTTTTAAGATTGTTATGAGCAAATCAACATGCATCAAATTTCGTGTGTGAGATCTTGAGAGTGAAATGTTAGGAATAAAACAATGAGACAGAATTAAAACAACCAGATACCCATTCTTTTGAAATCAGTCAGTGACATGTTTGAACCTGTTGCATCCACGTATCGTAACTGAGGAAAATCATCAGGAATGAAGGGTTGTGAACACAGGAAACACATGACCTTGACACTGACATGCCTCAGGGCAGATAGAGTCACACATCAATTCATCATCATCACGTTGCGGGCACTGACCCCAACCATCGCATAAATGATCACCATGGACACAGACTGCAGAAGCTCGACATCGGTAGAAACCTGGGCACATCATTGTCTGACACTCAAGTTCATCCTCGCCATACACACAGTCAAAGAATCCATTGCATCTTGTGTAGATAGGTAGACAGTAGAGCCACTCAGATGAACAACGATAATGACTGTCAGGACAAACGTCGTCCTCTTTCATCGACAGTTGAATGAAATAACCTGTCCCATCTAGGTCCAGGTACAGTTGTTGCTTTGTATCTCCTGTTCAGTCAGGGAGTGGTAACTGGCGTTGTCATCACACTCAACCTCATCAGAATCGTCTACACAATCTGTGTATTGATTGCAACGCTGATGGAATGACACACATTGGCCATTTGAACACAAATAAGTGGCACATATGAATTGACAGAATGACTCATCACTTCCGTCTGGACAATCCTGTCTAAAGTCGCAGAGCAAAGTGTGATGGGCTGTTGTCATGTCGTCACCACATGTAAACGGGGTATAGACGAATCGTCTTCTTTGAAGAAATGTTTCGCCAGGGTGTGCACAACTGATGTTTAACAAGTCATGTTGTCTTAAATACGTTCTTTTCATACAGTGACTCTTAGTGTCACACAACAAAAACTGGTGCGTGGCAGAACGGGTTGGGCAAATAAACAAATGCTGTCTTGCGTACATGGAGATGCATGTAGAGGACCTTGTGTGAACCAAAGACACAGGTGAATCAAAGACACCCTTTGACTTTAACTGTAATTCACATATAATCAAATCAATAGTGCCATGATTGCTGTTTAACACAACACCAGACTCTATCATATGCCATCTCGTAAAAGTCCTTGAAGGAACATATTCATCTGTTGAATCGATGTGATTCATGTTATAAATGAAAGTGGCGTCAAACCATGTCTGAAGTTTGCTATATAGAAATGGCACAGAATGCCAACCTGACCTGAGACCTATTGCTGCTTTAAATTTGATATATTTTGATAGTAGACGTTGAAAATCTACCATTTCCTTCGATGTTTTCACACTGGCAAGTTTCTTATTCATTTTATGGCACTCATAGTCAGAAAAAATATAGTGGGGATAATGGACGACGCTACGATTAATTTGAAACATTTGTTCCTTGATGCCACCAACCCCTCGCAATCAGCACTACTAAAGGGACAGTGTCTTGTTTCATCCCGTCCATCTTCACAGTCATGCATTGATCACAGTGCAGGTGAGACTGAAAATCAGAGTAGTGTGGCACAGAACAATTGAATAACCCACTACGTAGCTTCAACGGCTGTTTACTACTAGGAAAAACAGATACAAGAAATTTCAAACCACCATAATGGAGGATAATAGTCAATCTTGATCTGAAGCTGTGAAGTATGAAAAACCATGAGCGAAGGACAACATGCAATGCATACACGTTCTTCACTTTTGACAGCTGTATTTGGGTTTAAGAAATTCAAACTTATGATGACAACACGTAGGCTCCTACTCCACGAAATCTGTTGGAGATTTAGGATGTACGCCATAGATATTTTAGATTTTTTTTGTAAAATGCATTTGTACATCACGTGTATATCTCATGTGGTGTGATCAGACATGTTGAATGTTTCAGTACTTTTTTCACAATGAAATTCTTACCTTCTATTGTGTCAATGCTCACCTCAATTGGAGGGCTGTTGGTGTGTACTATCAGCATGCTGGATGTATCCGAGCCAACAAAACTCTCCTTCAGGTCATGAAAATGGGCACTCCAAATTAAATCTATCTCTTGTATGCCTCCCCAGTATTACTTCAGTTTTCCAGTGCCTGGAATCACAGTCGTACGCCAGCCGTTGAATGCGAGCACACGGTTGTCTACCTTGAGGTGCTCTCACTACCATTGTGCAGAAAGGTGTGACTTGGTCACACAGTCCGTACACACCCCTTGGTAAGTGTGGCCCGTGGATATAAGCTGCTTGTACAGGTCGACACATTGGCCTGAAGGATTGTGATGCCCGTGCTGTTCTGAGTCATGAGATGTTCCACGCCTGGACAAACATCAGTGATCTTCAGTGGATCAGGATTGATGCTGATGTATGTAGCATCCCAGTTTTGTTGTTGTCTGGATATAGCAGTACAAGTACGAGGAGAAAACAGCTGAATCCACAAAGCTCTGCAATGTAAGTAGACAGTAAGGTAAAACTGGTGAATGAGGTCTGGTAAGGACTGAAGCGCTGGCAGTTACAACATCCCTCCACTTTCTAGCTGTGTTAATGATACATTTTTTTAGCAACGTGCAAAGGTTAATTTTTAGACCATGTTGTTATGGTTTTAAATCTTGCATAAACTGAATTGATACAAATCTCTCTCTCTCTCTCTCTCTCTCTCTCTCTCTCTCTCTCTGACAAAGTTCTGAAAACTCACGTTTGTTGTATCCACAGAGGTATCAATTCTTTTTTAAATCTCACCTTTTTTCTGCGCGCCCAGTGATAATGATACAAACATCTACATTACATTCTTTCAGATAAATCATCATGCTCCACCTGTCAACATGCCATCAGTGAGGCCCTGTAAACCAAAATCATCAATGAGGCCCATAAAGACATATTTATTAACAACTAGGATCATCATTACCACTGAAGTAAAACCAACCTACTGGTTTACTATTCAACAGGACTAAACAAAATCCTACCTTTAATTTACCAATTTACAATTGACCTGAAATTATTAGATTCTTCATCCTTCTATATAAAATCCCTGGTTTAGAACCCTGTACTCTGATAGCCTGAGGGGATAAAATTCAAACGCCGTCCAAATAAAGACATATCACTAACAGATTGAAAATATAAACCATCCAACACATGTGAGGGAACATATAAACTCCCTCAAGGAGGTAACAGAGCAAAACAGAACAAAAACTACATTTCAGTGGCATGCACTGTAACACTTTTGAGGGCAAACGATTGATTGAACGGACGGAATCTGGGACCCTTTTGAAAGGCACAGAAAGCCAGTAGAAATACGTCGTGTTGGATGATTTCGATTGAGTTTGATTGCCTTTTTAAAAATTTTCATTGAGTTTGATTGCTTTTTGTGGATAAATGGTCAAAGATTTTACAAACTCTCTTTTCTTCTTTTCGAACACTCAGATACCAGTTAACTTAAGTCTTGAAGGGACCTCATTGAAGGCCTTCTGGAGGAACAGGTGACTTACGTCTATTGTTGTGTTGCTGATCATTGTGGGACTCTAATTGTGAAGGCCTACCCTGGTAAAACAACTATAAACCACACAAAAGAATATTTTTTGAATACTATTTAATGAATTCTTGGTGTTTATTGGTGTAGGACTAACTGGCATGCAATACATAGTTCATTATTGTTACCGGTTTTTACAAAATTTTGAGCTGCATCAGTTTTCAGCTGTGCATTGTTTGACATTTCCAAACGTTTATGAAACAAGACTTTAAGAGGGAATGAGCGCGTGTCTTTTGGTTCCTATAACAATCTAAAGTGTACTCCAGTAAAATCTGGTAACGGAACCATTTTAGTAATCTATTCTGTAATTAAGTGGTTTTTTTTTTTATATTACTATTTCAGATAAGATGTCTTGTTTTTTCTTAAAGGAAGGTCTGAGAGAAAATCAATCATCTTCAAACTACAACACTTATGCAGAATCTGTTCAGAACCTGAATCTTTTCTTAATTACACTCAGTTAAGATTTTATCTGGCTTCGTGAGGTTAGCTATAACCTTTTTTTGCTTTCGTTCTGGATGTCTCATAAGCACAAACTTTTTAAGGATCATTTTTACTTTTTCAGCTTTCTTCATTTCATTTGTTTGTTGAACAACGCATTACCCATTTTTCTTAAATTCAGTCAACATGAATGCATAGATCTAATGTAATGTCATGCTATTACACATTAGATCAAGAATGTTTGGTTTCTGCAGCCCCTGAAGTGGTCTTGTTCTCCCAGTGACTGGAAATTTCCTTTGCCCTTTCAAGAAACAAGTTAGCAGGTCATCGGTTTGCCTGCTGTACATTTTATAATCCCAGTTTCTTTTAGGATGATTTAATTCACCTGCCGTGATGACAAGATCTTTTCTAATACAGAACTGACATTTTTCAATCATAATAAAGTTGGATTGATTCCTGTTAAGGAGGTTTGGAGATCTGTCTGTTATATGAATAAGACGTGTTTGTTTGAATCTGATGACTTCAAACTCACCTAAAAATTGAAAAATCTTCTAATCAGGTATCTGTAGAACGCTTTGTATGAGGCTGCTATACCACTCCGTCTGCTTCAGGTTGAGTATACTAACAAAACGTTCGACACTTTCGGTAGTGTTCCCTTTAGGAGAACGTTATTGGGATTAGTTTTAACAATTACGATTTCCAGTTCAACAATTGTATTTCCTCAGTTAGTCTGCATTTGCACGCATGCAACGTAGGCAATTGTTTTTCAAATGACTCTTGAAATCTGTGTTAGATGAAGATGAACAAAAAGGAACATTTCGTTATATACACTTTGCACGTGTGCATTTTTTTATGAGTCAACGAGCGGGAAAATTCAAGCGATTCCTTTCTTCTGTGTTTTGCTTAACGGCTACTATACTGCCATAAAACATCTTTACCTCTAAAATTGCAGCATCCTCCCTTTCTTCCCTGTTTCTTCTTCATTTGAGGAACGTTTAACTTGGTCTCTTTCTGTTTTATAATTTTGTCCATCTTTGCTTATTAATTTTTGAGAGCTGAGCATTTCTGAACATCGTTTTTATTTTTGAGATCCGTCAAAGTGATTTTAATCGGTTTTGACCTTAATTATTGCTCGCTTTTACTCCAGAACAAACAGGCTCGACAATCATGCCTATATGTTTCGTCACATCGAAATCATGCATTACATTTTTACAGTCGAATTGTCCTCAGATATTTCCTCTTCCCCCTTTTTCTGTCATTTTCGAGTCCATATTGGACAAGGTTTCACTTTAAGTCCCATGTCGTTGTGCTTCTCGGAACATTCCTTTGACCTGTTTAGATACAATTTTTTCTTTTACCTTTTTATTACTATTTTTTTCAGATGTTTTGGTATCAACTGGTTCTCTGTTTGGAAGGCTACAATAATTGGACGTTTGGAAGGCTACAGTGATTTGCATTATAGTGTCTAGTTAAATTCCTGTGTAGCAAGACGATCATCAACAGTGACGTTTTTCATGAGGTCATTTTGGGCAGTTGGGACAGAACCACTGAACTCTAGGGTATCCTAACCACGATAGGGATCCAATTCACAAGAATTCACATGTATGCCTGTCCAGTACCCCGACCACACCTTTCCTCACCAGCCATCTTTGTACATCTCCTACAGGGTGATGCAGGTTCATCAGTCAAAGGAATTTGAGTGGTGAGCTGCTGGTAGAGCCTGATTTTTTAGGGTTGGGGTGGGATGGGATGTGTTGTATGCTACCTCTTTTATTCCTTAGAGTGATGACGAGCTGATGTATTACGCATCATGGTTGACGGGGTTAGTTGACATGTTTATAGTGTTCACCATATCTTATTTGGCGTGCTGAGAGTCGTCCATTTAAAATAAAGAAAAAAACACTCTTACCATGATGGCAGTGGGCAGTGAGACACATGGAGAAAGTGAACTAATGTAAGAAAATCCACATGCGGCAAGACAACACAACAGCGACAGTCCAAGTGATCAAGTCTGTATGTGAGTGAGAACTTCACATCCCTGAAAATGAAAATTTGACAGACGTTTACAAGACTGAATAAGTTCGCCACAAGACAGTGTAAAAAAAAAAACAAAAAAAAAAACAAAAAACAGAAACGCCTTCCAATTTCGTCACAGAGGAACTAAATTTACAAAGACCAGGGTGGTGGTGGGAAGAAAAACATTTAATTTTATGTCAGTGAGAGAGGCGTCAGCATTCTGTTCGCACCAGTGCGAATGGGCGTGATATTTTACAACAAAACGTTAAACGTCCTTTGTGCAACGAGTTTACAACAGACTCATTTACAGTTTATGTTATCCAGTTTCTAACAAAATATACCAAAAGGTAATTCCTCTTAAATTTATTGACATCCACGTCTCTTTAAATCAAATTTCTATCGTGATTGCGCGGAAATGAAGGGAGAGCAGATGGAGACAGACAGTTGGTGGTAAGTTCAGGAACCAAGGGACCACAGCCAGTCAAGGAACGTGCAGAGGGAACGAAGAGGAGTCTTTCCCTTTATTTCACTTCCAGAGCCACTTACTGTGCTGTCCATATAGCAGAAAACCTAATCGCAAAGCCAGCATAGTGAGGCAGACACAACGGGCCTGACAAAGCTGGAATTGCCTCAATGAAGTGCTTGCTGTCGCGGCTTCTGTGTTGGCCGGCTCGTCGTCTGTTCAAAGTATTTATTAAAAACATTACATATTTATGATTATGGTCATGACTGTTATTATAGCTACTGGTTATTTCTTCGATTCTATCTATCTTCCCCATTATCTTTATCCTCCTCGTTCTTTTCTTTCTTTCTTTCTTCTTCTTCTTCCTCCTTGTTCTCCTCCACCTTTTCGTCTTCCTCCTCCTCTCTTCCCCCTTCTTCCCCCCCCCTCCTCCTTTTCCATGTCCTACTCCTCCTCCTCTTTCTCGTCCTCTCTTTCTTTCTTTTTTTCTTCTTCTTCTTCTTTCTTCTTCATGATGATCATGATCTTTATTTTGATTGCCACTATAGCCATATCATTGTAACTATCCTTCCATTCCTCTCATTTCACTTGTTCTGTTAGAATCGGTACTATCATTTCTACAATTACCAGTTTCAACATTGTAAGTATCATTAGTACATTCTTATACTGCCATTATCATCATCGTTTTCAGTTGTCACTGTAGTAGTAGTAGTAGTAGTAGTAGTAGTAGTAGTAGTAGTAGTAGTAGAAGCAGCAGCAGCAGCAGTAGTAGTAGTAGTAGTAGTAGTAGTAGTAGTAGTAGTAACAGCAGCAGCAGCAACAGCAGCAGCAGCTGCAGCAGCAGCAGCTGCAGTAACAGTTGCAGCAGTTGCAGCAGAAGCAGTAGTGTTAGTAGTAGTAGAAGTAGCAGCAGCAGCAGCAGAAAGTAGTGGTCGTAGCAGTAACAGTAACAGAAGTAGTAGCTTTATTATGATTATTATTATCATTATTGTTATACTATTATCATTAACATTATTGTTATTGTTGTTATTATTATTGTACGATTATCATTATCGTTATTTGTTATTACTATCATCATTAATATTATTGTTGTTGTGATTATTATTGTTATCATTATCATTATGATGATGATGATTATATCATCATCATCATCATCATCATTGTCATCATATCAAAATTATCGTTATAATTATCATTTGTTGTTGTTGTTGTTGTTGTCGTAATTGTTAGCATGTTTGTCATTATTGTAATTATTAACATTATAACCCGCGCTGTGTCCTCTTCAGCCTGATTCAAAGAGACATATGACTGTTCTTCCATAGTCTTTATTGCCGTAAACGTTATTTGTCTTGTCTGAAGAAGACCAGAAATGTTTCAAAGAGTTGCATTTGGTTTGTACTTTGCTTATTCTTTCGTGTGGAGGCGCAGTAGTTATGTCCTTGTTTCTGTGTAAAAACAACTGACAGCTACCCCTGAGACAGCATCACTTAAATATGTTCTCCAAGGAAACACGCTATGCTATTATTATGCCATTAAATGTATACGTTTAGGACCTTCCAAATTATATGCAGCAACTGTGAATCTCATAACTTAAAGACACACAATAGCAGTTGTCATGTTCACAACAACGGGTCCTACAGTACCCCTTGTATTCAAGCATGAGTCTGATATCGTACAGATCACGCGCCAGAACGCTTGTCTCGGGTCAACTTTCCATTAAAATGGCAAGTGCACAAGAGCACAAATCATCTAGCAAAACAAGCTAACAAAGCACTACACACCGAAAGAAGGACAAGTAAAAATACACAGCTGGACCCAAATGTATTGACGTGCCTTTATGCTGATCGCACCAATATCAACTATGGCGTTGAAGCGTGGCTCCCTTATGCTGCCTATCACCATATGAAAAGCCCTCTTCCAAACAGAGCCTATCCAAAGCGTCCCCTCACGCAAAAAATTCTAAGAACCCTCTCAGCCCACATAAAAGGCAATGAAATTCCCAACATTATCAGAATCTTATCGTTTCTCCATTAGCCTCCACACAATATGTACTAGATTTTTGGTGACACATAACAAAGCAGACTACACGTCCCACCTCATACAGTCAGAGAGCAGCATGCTTCATAACGTAGAACTATCTAATGCTCCATGGATAGTCTTTATTCAAACTGTTCTACATATATTGCTAATAGATCATATCTGGAAAAAAAAAATCAGTCAACATCTAGTATTGGGAGAACAAATATGCAATCAAAACAAAATTAGAATCTAAATACATAACTTCTGAAACCAACAAAAAGCAGCAATTCGAGACTATGCTTTTACTATAGAATTACCTAGAACTACCGAAAAAAACCCTTACATAATAAACGTTAAAACTTGCATAAACTATGACCAAGACACCACATCCGCTAAGTTTTGAGACCACACTGCGCATCATTTAAAGCTGATGGATAAATGAACTAGTAGTCATGATGAGAGAATTTAAGAAGTATGAGTAGTATGAGTATGAAAAGACATTAATGGCTGCCTTTCCCGATTCAGATAAATTATGTTCTATCCATTAGTTATTCCTCATAATACGATTGCCATGTTGTATCTGTAGACCTTTAAGGTCTGAGTCTGTCATGTGCACACGCACACGCGCGCGCGCGCGCGCTGCACACACACACACACACACACACACACACACACACACACACACACACACTGACTTCATCAAATGATCTCATCACAAGGACTCATCATCAAAGGACCTCATAATCCATGTTAGTGTAAACTCTTGTCCGTCAGGGGCTGTATCCTTACATGTTGTAAAACTTTCCCCAATGCTCACATTACCTTCAGCTCCACCCTGCTACCTAAAGGGAAACACTCTTTAAATAATGTCATAATTCCGTCAAATAACAATCTAAGAGATGTTTGCAATCGTCACAAAGTGTATTTCGTTGATCACTTTACATATTTCTATTCAGATCCGAGTTTAGATAGTGGCACAATCCATCCAATGTCAGAGGCACCGCCAGACTTAAACAAAATCAAAAACGCTGTGGCACAATCGTCCTCGTTCTGAAAATTACTTTTCCAGTGCTCCTTTCCCCAATGCGCTTCTGGTTCCGGTTGGGTGAACACTCTCGTAATTTTGCTCTCAAATTCTTTCTCTTTTTTTTTTGGCTTCTATTTCGAAAAATTAACTTGACTAAACATCTCCATTGAACTAAACTCAACATGAAACCTACCTCCAACTACCACTGAAGATTTATTGTGCCGTGGAACTCTTGTCATCCAAAGTTTGTGAACTTCGCAAGACCTAAAAACTTAGTGTACTGGCAGCTGTGTGCATCCTGCCTCATAACTCAACCTAAGCCTGCTTCACTTCCAGCAAGAATTTGTTCTTCGTGTTTCCTTCTCCCACTTGTCACCATGTAACTCAACATTATGTTGGTGTCATTCTTCATTACCTTCGCCTACTGCTTTTCCCTCTGCCTCCCAACCATGCCTCCCCCTTCCCCCCATCTCCCCACCCGGAGTAGAGCACCAGAAGCACCAGACCCAAACAACTCCTCTTTTGCGCCTTGTGGCATTTGCGACAGAACGGTGGGATGGGACGAGCGCGGCGTTGCGTGTGAAGCTTGTGGTCTCTGGTTTCATGCATCCTGTCATAATGTTGGAACCCAGTCCCACATGGATCTTGGAAATTCAGCTGTCAGCTGGTATTTTGAACTTTGTCACTCGCCTAACTACAGCAACGTAGCGTTCGATCTGCACGGCATCGAACAGGAGACCTTTGAACAATTCAGCTTCTCCTTCGGCTCAAATGAATCATTTCACCCCGTCCATACGTCCACCCAACTCGCCAAAGCCAACAAAACAAAATCCCAAACCGCCCTCTTAGAATCCTGAATGTAAATTTCCATTCGGCAGCGGGGAAAGCCCCAGAAATCCACCATCTTCTTCAAAGCCTATGACCTGATGTGCTTATAGGGACGGAAACATGCCTTGACCGTGATATCGTCTCAAGTGAACTCTTTCCACCCGAATACAAGGTCTACAGGAAGGAAAAGAAAAGAAATGGAGGTGGTATCTTCATTGCTGTTCTTAAAAACTCTTGTAACCACCCAAGACCCCTACTGTGCCCCCACCTCCCTTGTGAAATCCTCTGGATCAAAATAAAATGACAAACAGAAGAGGCCTCCTCATCGGCTGGTACCACAGACCCGATGGTGGAGATGAACCTTGTCATCTACGGATGGCTGAGTCGCTCAAGCTAGCTTGTGACTCCAGGAACGCCACTGTTGTCCTCGGCAGAGACTTTAACTTCCTGAGCTGGGACTGGGAAAACGGTATTTTGAAGAACGATTGCAGCTACCCTCGCCTTCATCGTGATTTTAAAGAATCCTTAGAAGAACTTCAATTGGAGCAGACAGCCAAAACACCGACATGCGGCAAAAACGTCCACGACCTCCTTGTAACCAATCACCCGGTCCTCTTTCCACGCATCGAAATTGTGCCTGGAATTTCCGACCACGATATTGTCTGCGCAGAGTTGCAGGTTAACGTTAACCGTGTGCGCCAGCCGGACCGTATGGTCCCGTGCTACAAGAAGGCTGACTGCGAGGCTTTTCGCACTGCTGCCAAGAACTCACAAACTCTATACTGGATAAGCATGCAAATCATCAAACGGTTGAAGTGGTGTGGACTGACCTAAAGGACGGCCTCACCAACATCACTCAAACTCACATCCCCCTCGTGAAGCTCCGCACAAAGAGGAATGCTCCACACATCAAACCAGAGACTCTCAAGCTGATCAGGCGACGAGACCGACCGAATTCACAAGAAAATGAAAAGGACTGGAAGAAAAGACCTTGATGAAGAAGAATACAAGAGGTTGAAGCGACAAATCAGCGCGAGCTCCGTCAACAATATTGGCAATACTGCTCTACTTTAATTGTTGAAGTCGAACCAGATAAACTGAAACGTTCAAAAAAACTCTTCTCATTTGTGAAATCAAGAAAACTGAAATCAACGGCGTTGCACCCTTCAAAGAATCTGGAAAACTTGTTACTGACAATAAGCAGAAAGCTGAAATACTAAATAGACAATTTCAATATGCCTTCAGTACCAGAGAAGACTTAACAGAGGAGGAGTTCAACCAAAGATGTCCTATGCCCCCTCAAAACCTCCAACAACCTCTCCGTAGCACATCACCGTCTCTACCTCTGGCATCGAGAAGTTACTTCGTAACCACGACCCTACCAAAGCCCCCGGTCCAGACCAAATCAGCCCTAGAGTCTTGAGAGAACTAGCGACGGAACTAGCCCCGGCGTTCGTACTCCTCTTCCAAGCATTTCTCGACACTGGAGTTATCCCGAAGGACTGGAAAACCGCCCACGTCAGTCCTGTAATAAAAAAGGGTGAAAGATACAAGGCTGAAAATTACAGGCCCATCTAGCTGACCAGCATACCTTGCAAGCTGCTGGAACATGTACTGATCAGTGTCATCATGGAGTACTGCGAGAAGCACCGGATCCTCTGCAAGGAACAGCATGGTTTCCGTCGCGCCCATTCGTGTGAAACGCAGCTACTGTGTTTTGTCGATGAGGTTTTCAAAGCGCTTGAAGACGGACTGCAGGAAGACGTACTGGTCCTAGACTTCAGTAAAGCCTTTGACAAGGTGAGTCATAGCCTCCTTGTTCACAAACTTCATCACCTTGGCATCTGCAGTCAGGTCAATGCATGGATTGAGGAATTCTGCATGACAGGAAACAGTCTGTCATCGTCAACAGGTCAAAATCAGAGTTTGTTCCAGTAGAGTCAGGAGTACCACAGGGTCCGGTCCTTGGCCCGACCCAATCCCTGTATTCATCAATGATCTGCCGACCGGTCTGACTTCTACAGCTAGGCTCTTCACGGATGACACAGCTTGTCACACGACGATGTTTGTTTGCGCAGCGCAAGACCAGGAGAACTTACAGGAAGACCTCGACAAACTCGCCACCTGGGAGGAGAAGTGGAAAATTTGCTTCCACCCCCAGAAGTGCACCACAGTTCACATGACCAGGCGCCTGACTACCCTCCACCATGACTACCAGCTCCGCGGCCATACGCTCCAGGAGAATCCCAGGCAAAATACCTGGGCGTTACCATCACGCATGACCTGGACTGGAAGCCCCACATAATCAACATAACTAATAAGGCAAACAAAACCTGTGGCTTCATCAGAAAAAAACATTAGACTAAACAGCAAGTCCATCAAGCAGGCTGCATACAAGGCATTGGTGCGACCCATACTGGAATATGCTGGAACAGTGTGGGACTCCTTCACTGATGAAAACATCGAGGCAGTGGAAAAGATTCAGCGGGGGTGGCAAGATGGGTCTCACACCAATTCCGGCAAACATCCAGCGTTGAAGAGATGCTCAGTGATCTAGAATGGCCAACGCTGCAGACTTGCAGGAAAAGAGCGAGACTCACCATGTTCTACAAAACCCACCACGGCATGGCCTGCGTCAACTCTCAGCAACTTCCCCTCGTCAGCGCCAGAAGACGTTTTAAGGGCGCGCCCACCACCTTCACTATGATGTCCCACAGAGCCGCACTGACTACCGTCACAAATCCTTTTCCCCCAAGGACCATATCGGAGTGGAACAGCCTACCTGCGGAGACTGTGTCGGCGCATCCCTGACTGCCTTCCAGGCCAGGATGGCACGCCTCCATTAACCCCTCCCCCAAGAAACCCCCTCCCTCTGCATCCTCCTCCCCGCCCCCCCCCCCCCCCCCCATCATTGGTAACGGATTTGGCAATACCCCTGGACTATGAAAATTCTAACGTGTGTTCACTCAGGCGGAACGGAAGCTTTTTTTTTTTCTACAATTAGTGCGGCTGAATCGTCTTACTGTTGATGTTGGCTGACTAAATACAAGAAGAAGAATCAAAACGTTCTGCAGGCTATATGCGACCATGAAATATATCTGAACCCTGTCGTGAACGCTATTACTATCAATTAAGATCAGATGCCTTTCCTCCAATTTCGTCATTCGATCATCACCCCACTTTACCCCCCAGAGCGTCCCCTACAGAAGGCGTTCTAGATCCATCAGCCCAAAAATCATACCAATGTCATACCAGTACCTTCTCATCCTGGTCTAACGCACCTCATAACGCTGTTTTTCAAAGAAATAACGATCCTCTTGATAATCAATAATCGTTTTAGCCCCTCACACCAGGGAATAGATAAGACATTTCACTCCTATGCGGAGCACTTACTTCGTGCCGTTTCACATCTGTTGTTAATCAATACATTAATCATTATCCACCTCTACAGTGACTTTGATAAACTTTTTTGTCATTTTATGTTTTACCACTATTTGAGTTATTGATATTTGGTGATTATATTTCCACGTGCGAATGTATGCACGTAAAAAGTATGGTTAAGCGCTTGTGTATATAGCGTGTGTGTGTGTGTGTGTGTGTGTGTGTGTGTGTGTGTGTGTGTGTGTGTGTGTGTGTGTGAGTGCGCGCGCTTGCTTGTGTGCATATGTGTGTGTGTTTGTATGCATGCATATGTGCGTGCGTGCGTCTCCAAGGGTGAATGAGTCTTTGGAGTGCCTAAGCGCGCACGTGTGCGTGTGTGTATACGCGTGCGTGCGTGCGTGCGTGTGTGTGTGTGTGTGTGTGTGTGTGTGTGTGTGTGTGTGTGTGTGTGTGTGTGTGTGCGCGCGCGCGCGCGCGTGCACGAATGGATAAATGCTTTGACATGTCCATGCTTTTTCTGGCTCTTGGACCAACGAAAGATACCTTATTGTTTAACTTATTGGTTGATGTTCTGTCTTGCAACCCTAATTGTTGTATGCGTTTTGAGGCGGCTGTCCACATTCCCTATTGCATTGTCCTTTTTTTGTTGTGGCATCAGTTATCGGATCAATGGAGCACCTCAGGTGGTGATTTTTTCTTTTTCTTTTCTTTTTTTTTTCCTAAGGCCGAAATCCATCTCTTCATTGTTTTGTGCTTCACACTGTCCTCTTCATCTGCCAAAAACAACAACAACAACAAAAACAAACAAATAAACAAACAAACAACAACAAAACAATAAATCAACAAAATAAACAAAAAAGCAATTTCCGATCCTAGCTTTTTTCTTTTTTCCCCTTCAACCATTCCCTTTCACACCATGCATAGTCTGTATGTTCTCTCAATCCTCAATGTTAATCCTGCTGCATTCAGTGAAATAATGCGAATTTTGTCCATAACAGGCAGTAATAGCACATACACATGCATATTATTTGATAACGAAATACAAACATGTAATATGTAATTACAAGGCATTCTCACTGTCCGTTGAACAAAAGCTGGGTCATTATCCAAAGATATCCGAATGAAACAGCCTACCTACTGTTTTTGACAGGCAGGCACCAGACTCTGCGGCATGGTCGTCCTTTGCAAATACAGGACTTACCGAGCGCGAGGCTTCCCTTCTAGGGTGTTTTCTCCATTCTGTCTCTGGGGCTGTGACGCTGCCTCGATCGGCCGAGCTTTGGAGTCTCGGCTCTGGCGCGAGGTGGCCGCTCCAAAGACGAAAACAGCTTGATGCGCTCACAGGCGATTTATTTCAGCCTCGCGCCCAACAGGCTTGTCCCGGTTAGGCTCCGAAACAGGCTGTATACTCACCGAGTTTGAAGCTTTTGGTGACTGATGTTGAGAGTGCTGTTTTACACTCACTCTTTCCATTTTCTTGCAAAGAGGGTCCCCCCTCTTGTGACCTGGTTCTTTGCACTCTCTGCAAACCACATCATTCTTACAGTCAGAAAGGTGATGATTAGTTTTCAAACACCGGGAGCATGTAGGTGTTTTCTGAACTGCCTTTTGTTCTCTGTGGTATATTTTTGCAGTGAAAATGCTTATCTTCAGGGTCGTGTCAAGTGGGGGGGGGGGGGGGGGGGGGGGGGGGGAAACAGTGACAAAAACGAATCTGCGACCAGTCAAGAATCTAGTTAGTTTGTTGTCGCTATCTCTTGCTCTCTCCATTTTGACTGTAGACCTTAACTCACACCCAACCTTAGTTAAGGCGTGTTCTATTTCTGACTCAGCAACAGAAATAGGGATATCATCTATCCATACTTTGGTAGTGCAGTGGGTTTTGCCTCACTGGAGTCTCCATGTAGAATGAAAGGAGATGTGTTGGATACCTGTAACGATGTGTTTCTCAATCGTAGGCCCTTCATCAAAAGTTCTGCTCGTGTCTCCTTGGTCGTAAGTTAGATCCGCTGGAGTCCTCGTATTTCTTGTGATCCTAAAATGGAGCCCTGGCCCAATGTCAATGTCCTTTCCGCAACAAGACATATTTCTAATACGGTCGGACGAGTGTTCGCGCTGTCCGCCATGTCTTTTTGCTTCAGAAAGACCGGGTTTACTGTCGAGAAGTCGACCATCGTATTTCTTCGCTGCCGAGGGTTCGAAAGCGGGATCGAAGTAAATCAAACCACTGAAGTAAGCGCGCAGCGGGCTAAGTCGAGGAAAACTCGCTCAGCTTAGCAAAATTCGGTCCGTGCACAGAGCGTTAAACTCGCGTCCGCACTCCACGAGTGTCGCTCACCGAATCTATTGCATTGTACTACATCAACAGGCTTTGTGACTGTGCAAAATCGATATTTCTAAGCAAATTCTTTTTTTCTTCATATCATCAACTTCTCTCTCTCTCTCTCTCTCTCTCTCTCTCTCTCTCTCTCTCTTAGTCTGTCTGTCTGTCTGTCTGTCTCTGTCTGCCTGTCTGTCTGTCTGTCTCTCTCCCTTTAATTGTATTTTTGAAATAATTGCTGTTTGCGTTTATTTCAGGCGCATTTCTTTTCTTAAAACTTTTTTTTTTTCTTTTTGAGATTTTGTTTTCAATGTTAATTTTGTGATTAGGTTTGATGCAATATTGCTGTTTTCGTAGTTCTTGTGAATACCATTGTCATTGATAGTTTTATTGATTAGTAACTCCATGTTCTTGTGCATCGACTCCTACGATTTGTGGCCAGAAGGGTTGCGTGTAAGGCGCATATTCTTAATATACGCAATTGACTTATAATCATCATGCCATCTGCTTTAGACACTTGGCCTGCACATGAAGGACCTTGCCTAGGATATTTAAATATAAACAACGCCAGAAATAAGACAGACGAAATTGCTGCTATTCTTCATAACAATTGGAATAACTTCATGTTTTTGCATTACAGAATCCTGGTTAACTGATATAATTCCTGATTCAGATATGTGCATGCAAAATTATGAGACAATCCAATTAGACCCAAAGGCACCTAAAAGAACAGGCTTACTTTTATACTGTGCTAGCTCATTAACTATAAAAAGATAACACGTCAAAAAAATACAATATAGAATCCATCTGGATTGAATTGAGTCTAAAACATTGTAAGCCTGTAATGTAGGATTCCCATACAGAACCTAGCTGAAGCCACTGACTGCTACGACTGGTTTACTTAATGATGGATGCCGCAGTTTGGGAGTCAAAGGAAATTGTTCTTTTTAGTGACTTTGACACAGACTTGGCAGTACTTGGGACAAATGGATCGTGCTTATACTATGTGTTGCTTGGAACAATAATCGATCGTCCTACTCGCATTACGGAACGTACTGAAGTTCTTATTGATCACATTTACGTCAACACAAAGACTAAAAGGATAAAGTGTCATTTAGAAAACAAAGGAATAAAGTAACTTCAAGGAAGAGAAAAACTAAGAGAACAATATTTCAAAATGTAGTATCGTCTTCTCAAAATTCGAACTTAATTTGGAAACCTGTCAACCTCTTGACCAATAGTAATTCAAGAGTACAAAATCCAATAAAAGAAATATCATCCAAAGATTTAATTTGCATTTTACAAATAGTACTAAAACATAATTGTAAACGATAAAAACAAATGATAGTGATCTAAATGCATTAGAGGAATAATGTCGTGGTAAAAACATTTCTTCATGTTTCGACATACCAGCGTTGTCATTAAACGAAGTATTCAAATGTAAAATACGTTTAAACCAGTCTGAAACAAGAGATTTAGATCGACTCGATGGTAAGATACTAAAAATCGCTTCACTGGTTATTGCTGATGCACTAACTTATCTTCGTGATTTATGTACTGATAAAAGCCATGTTCCCTTAAAATTTCAGCGAGCTAAAATGATACCTTGATATAAAACAGGCAATGCCACTAATCCCTCTAACTATAGACCTATCTCAATATTATCCCTTTTGTTGAAACCACTCGAAAAACATTTCAACATACCTGTATTCATATATAAATATTTTGATCTTATTCATGAAAATCAATCAGGTTTTCAAGAAAATCACTCTTGTCACACTTCTTTCATACAACTCATCGATAGATGCCTTACAAACATCGACATTAACAACCTTACTGGAATCTTTTTCGTAGATTTTGCAAAAGCATTTGACGTGATCAACCACTCCCTTCTGTTGAAAAAGCTTATGTGTTACAAGTATTGAATCAAGCCTTAAAATTTATTACTTATTTTCTCACTGATCGTCAACAGCTCGTTGAAATTAATTTAAAAAAATCACAGTTACTCCCTTTAAATTTCGTGTCCCACAAGGTTAGTATTAGGGTCCTTGTTCTTTTCTATGTATATAAATGACTTGTCATCGCATGTGCAGTGTTGTTGTGAAATGTTTACTCATGATACCTCTAGTTGCAAAGTGAGACGACTGCAGGCGGAAATCTAAACAAATCTTAACATCCCCAGTAAACATTCAACCTTGGAAAACACGGGAGTCACTCCTGAAAAAGACACACTCAGAAAACTTTTCCCCTCTTAACTTTGACAAACAGTTTTCAGGATGAATGAAAAAAGACAATATCCGGAGTAAAATAGATTTAAAAAAAAATGCCACTCTGTCCCCACACCAGCACTATTGACTGGGGTTCTTGACTAATTTCTTTCATAAACTAGCTGCTCGTGTGTGTGTGTGTGTGTGTGTGTGTGTGTGTGTGCTGTTTGCATGTGCTGTGTGCTGTGTGTGTGTGTGTGTGCGTGTGCGTGCGTGCGTGCGTGCGTGTGTGTGTGTGTGTGTGTGTGTGTGTGTGTGTGTGTGCGTGTGTGTGTGTGCGTGCGTGTCTTGTGTGTGTGTGTGTGTGTGTGTGTGTGTGTGTGTGTGTGTGTGTGTGTGTGTGTGTGTGTGTGTGTGTGTGTGTGTGTGTGTGTGTGTGTGTGTGTGTGTGTGTGTGTACTGCGTTTATTTTAAATGCTGATTTATCAAAACTTGCAAAGCACCCTGTGGTCTACTTTGTTAGGATGGGTGCTATAGAAATTGTCCTCCTCATTATTATTGTTATTACTGCTGACTAACCAGCACGATCTCTCCAGTCCATATATGACAAGGTTTTTCCAGGACTTGTTCTTAATTAACAGAAAGACACTGCGTATCTTAAAATACTTGATTTTGAATATTGATGAGCTAAGTAAGAATAAACAACAAAGAAGTCAAACTGGAAAACTATTCATTCTTAATTTTGAAAATGGTTTAAACTGCACATTCATACTCTAACTTTTGAAATTCCAAGTTGTAAGCGTTTAGGCATGCCAAGGTCCAAAGATTTCAAGCATGCAGATACATACCTAATAAACTGAAGGTTGTTCCATATTTTGCTCAGATATAAGACTGCAATATTTATGGAATCTTCCACACCATTAACAGAGATCACAACAGCAAAGTGTTTTTAACCGCACGTGTCTTCATGAACTGAAGGGTGAAAGTGGCACTTACGTTTCTATTACTTGATGTGAACGCCCCAGTCATATGTTCCTGTTAAATCAGTGGAAAGGTTCAACTAATCGCCTGAGTTTTTCGTCAGCTCGAGGTGATCGATTCTATATTAAAATGTTCTCTTCTCCACTAGTTTATCTGCAACATTACCATCACACTCGTTCCAATAATCATGAGGCAGCAACTCCTTTCAAACGATTTATGTTCAGCAACAGATGTAAATAAACAAATTAACAAGTAATTTAACAAAAAAGTTGGAAGGAAACACGTATACTTATTCCGAAAATGAAGATGATCCTTTTATTTACAAACGTTGAAGAATATCGGAAAAACAACAGCAATCAATTGACTTTCAGGTTCAATAAGTCGTACACGAACTCAATCGTACATGCAGCAGCCAATATTTTACTACAGGCAGGTTTTCATCAACTAGACTTGAGACGGGTCTCCGACGCTCCCCTTCGTTATTAAAATATGTTTATCATATGCAGGGATGCAGGGGGTATAGACAGAATTGTTTACCTTTCACAACCAAACTGCACTCTCGCATAGGCACACGCACTCTGTCACTCACATCGGGCCCGCACAAAGGTGACGGGAAATCAATAACATTTCATAGAAAATAATCAACTTTTTAATAACTTGTCTCCCGCCCCCATCCGTCACTACACAACACACTTATCTGTATTATACAAAAAATGTAAACATCGTACAGATAGTCTCATAATCGCATCCCCTGTTCTCTAGTTACTCTTACTTAACCAGGAAAGACAATATTCTGTTATTCTGTTTGCACACTTATAAACTTAAGAACCAATGAAACGTCCATAACTTGCCAGCATTCCTTGGACCATCAGTTTTCTCTCATCTCACTGTGCGACTACGAGCTGAAGCTGCCACACTGTTGTGTCCTCCCGATTGGCCAAATCCCATTGGGGGACACTGGCAACGTAGCTCGCGTTGCACCCTCAGACCAAGTCTCCCTGACTCCACTGCACTTCACCCTCTCCACAGAAAGGGCTCCTGTTGGCCTCTCCCACAGGTCTTCTCTGGCTCCAAACACCCCACCATTGTCTGGCAGCTTCCTGTCTAGGCTCCAACAGGCTGACACGTCTTTCTGTCGACCATCCCCACACGGGAGACAATTCTTCTCGTCGTTGGCTCCGAGGCCACAGCAACCTCCACTGTCTATGTCCCCACCCTGGAGACAATTCTAAACCATCGTCAGCTTCGAGGTGACAGCAAACCTCTGCTTCTCGCTGTATTTTCTTGAGCCCTCAGCAAGGCGGGTGTGTTCACTTTCCTTTAAGTGAGTCACACATTTCCTGGTTTTCTGAGCGTCTTATATCCATTCTCAAAGAAAGATA
>JADBJO010004874.1:125838-128338 GCA_016801955.1 Conus betulinus
TCTTTCTTGTGTGCTATAAATTTTCCTTGATGACATCTTTGTTGGGGGTGAGTGAGCTTTACCCAATCTCCATCTGATATCATCCTATCGAGAGCTGACTGCCAGAACCAAGTATCTAAATTTTCTGATAGTTCACAGGTGACGATTTTTAAATTTTCAGCTGTTGTAGCATGAAAACAAATTAAGTGAACGTCTCAAACGTTTACACAAAATAGATCAATATCATTTCTGCTGAAAGCATTTTCTTGAAATTGCGTTCAACTCTTGTGCTCAGTGTAAACAATACAATTCAATACATACATAATATATGCTCGATTTTGACTGCTGAAAATATCATGATCAGTTTGATTTTTGACTGCTGAAAGTGTCATGATCAAGGACAACCAGAAGCCAGTTTCTCAACTAAACCAAGTTTGCCAAAACGGTTCTGAAAGAATTTCCACCAGTTGAGATGACAAGAACAAAGTGACCGAAGATGCTTGGTTTTTACAAGCTTGAAGCGCTATGAGCGAGGACAGCTAGAAACCAGTATCTCAAACATACCGGGTTTTGGCAAACGTTTGCATGGAAAGCATTTCCTCAGAACATAATCACAAAATATCGTATTTTGATGTACTGGACTTTGTGGGTACATTAAAAGTGTCTCTTGTTAAGAAATGGATGGCCTAAATCGAGTTTTTTTGTTGCACTAGCATTTTGCAGTCACGAAAGTTGGTCTTTGGGGCTGCAAAATGTGTGGTAACCTCATGTTCACATACAAGTGTATCTTGCATAATTCTTTGTTTCTTGTGCCCAGAATTATCTGTAAAACAGTGAATGTGACAGCCATGTATCTATGTTTATGAGACCGTAAGACTACCCGTTACACGCATGCAAACACTGTTATATGAAAATAAACCCACCATTATAGGTTCAGTAGAGTCCTTGTCTCTATTTTATCTAAAACATTGCCATAAAAAGTATCTACCACTCTACTAGCCTTTTTCTTGTTCAGAATCCATGTTGTACTAACTAACAAATGTTTGCACAATGAAAACAATCCAAGCAGGGATCCAAACAAAACACTGGCACAAGAATTACAAGGTCTTTGATATCATCTTGATTCTGCCTGTATAAAACAAACAAACAAACAAACAAAACAAAAAAGTAAATAAAAACTGTTTCCACGCTCAAAGTACCAAACGCAGTGCAGGTATGTGCATCAGCAGTTGGATAGTACAGCACAACAGTGCAAAAGAATTAAATTCACCAACTCAATGAGTAAAAAGCTTCAAGAAAACCCGTACTGTCAGAGTCACTTAGTCTGCACTTAGTCAGTTGGCAAGGTGAAGGCAGACACTGCCATCAGTATCTTCAACCATGATGAAAAGTTGTTTGAAGATGTATTAACAAAACTATTTTTTATTGTGTGGAAACTGTTTTCACTGACTTACAGTACAATAAAACCAGATTGAGTGTACATCCCCAAAGAGCCAAACTCAAGTGACATCAGCCAGTTCAGGCCATTATCACTACTGAACGTCGAAGGGAAAATCTTCTTCTCTGTCATGGCAGCAAGGCTGACCAAGTACCTCATGGAAAACAAGTACTTGAATGTGTCAGTCCAGAAAGGTGGCATCCCAGGCGTGGCTGGCTGTGTAGAACACGCCACTATGATCTGGAACGCAATCCAAAGAGCAAAAACAGAAAAGAGAGACCTGGACGTAGTGTGGCTTGATCTGGCAAACGCATATGGGTCTGTACCCTATGAGATGATACAGTTGGCTCTTGCGATGCATCATGTGCCAAAGAACATCCGCGACATGCTCAAGAAGTACTTCAGTGGCTTCTCAATGCGGTTCTCTACCAAGGAGTACACAACAGGTTGGATCAACTTGGAAGTGGGCATTGTAATGGGCTGTGCAATTTCCCCAGTACTGTTGGTGTTGGCAAAGGAAGTCATCTTGAAAGCAGCAACAAGCAACGCAAGAGAGAAACAGACCTTGGCAATGGATACAAGATGCCCCCTCTCAAGGCCTTCAAGGATGACACTACAGTGATTTCATCCAGAGAAGACGAGACACGTCATGTGCTGTAGAGACTGGATGACATAGTTGCCTCATCCAGAATGAAGTTCAAGCCAAAGAAATCACGGAGTCTCTCACTGAGGAAAGAAAAAAAGTGGCCAAATCTGTGGTCTTCAGTGTTGCCAACCAGGCCATTCCAACAGTTACAGAAGAGCCAGTCAAGAGCCTTGGAAGATGTATGATGATACGTGAAAGACACAAAGAGAGCAAAAGAAACCAAACAGATGTCGGAAGAAGGCTTGGAGACCATTGACCGGTGTGGGCTCCTGGCAAATACAAGGTCTGGTGTCTGCAGTTCATGCTGATACCAAAGCTCCTATGGCCTCTGATGATATACGACATCTGCACCAGCATAATGGAGGCAATGGAATCCAAAATCAACAAGTTCACAAGGAAATGGCTTGGGTGTCCCATCCTGTCTGACTGACATAGCT
>JADBJO010004874.1:133338-158693 GCA_016801955.1 Conus betulinus
GCCTACTCTGCAAAAGGTGGAGCAGAGTAGGAAGAGGGGAAATTGAAGTGGGTAAAAGCATGTAGGTAGGGGAAGGACTGGAGGCTGGAACGAAATTATTGTAAATAAGGAGGGGATATGGGGGAAAAAAATTAGTGGGTGCGTGTGTGCGCGCACGTGCTCTTAAGCCCGCATGTCTCTCTCTCTACACACACACACACACACACATATATATATATATATATATATATATATATATATAATGCTGAACAATTAAGTAGTGAGGGAAAACAAGTATATATTAACAACTCTTCCATCATTATAGTAATGACTTGGCAAAGATTTGAAATTTAAAAAAAAATGGGAAAACGTATATCATAAAAATGAAAACCTTACACTAGCTGCCTGAGAGAACCGTTGCAACCCTCTCGAAGGCAGAGCTATATTTATCACCTGCTGCTAGGCCGTTCGTCCACTGGATTGGAACTCATCAGGGAGACACGGCTGATTGTGTCTGTGCTCTTGGCGTCAAATAGAGACACACCACAGTCCGTAATTCTGCGGTGTTCTCACCACCAAGGGTTCAAAGAAGAATCAAACAGCACCCCCAAAGCAGCCAGCGAAAGGTAGTAGAATAAAATAAAAATGAAAGTGTGAAGAGGTAAAAAGTTGCTGAAAAAACTAAAAGCATTATGGAAACAGTATAAAATGTAGGGGACAATCTTTGAGCCTATGCTTGAGGATCCATTTAAGGATGCAAGTGAGATAAAAAAAAAAATGGAACAGTCTGATTGGTCAGCTCTGCTGTTCAATAAACCAAGCATTGTCAGCGGCTAAGAACTGTGTAGAACACCCTTACTTGGATCTCCTTAGAGATGCAATCGCCCACTGATGACCAAACAATATAATGCTGAACAATTAAGTAGTGAGGGAAAACAAGTGTAGGCTAACAATTCTTCCATCATTATAGTAATGACTTGGCAAAGATTTGAAATTAAAAAAAAGGGAAAACGTATATTATAAAATGAAAACCTTTCACTAGCTGCGTGAGAGAACCATCGCAATCCCTCTCGAAAGCAGCAAATCTGTATGTATCACCTGCTCCTAGGCCTTTCATCCGCTGGATCGGAACTCATCAGGGAGACACAGCTGATTGTGTCTGTGCTCTTGGCGTCATATATATATATATATATATATATATATATATATATATATATATATATATATAGAGTTTACATGTGTGTTGTTTTTAATCTGAACATATCATTATTTTACCTCTTACATCTAGCGCCATTTACCTTTTTGTCAGTTATTTTTTCTTTCTCTGTGGGAGTGAACTGGGTCTGAATATGATTTTTTGTAGCTTCGCACTTTGTTGTATTTCATTGTACCATTCAATAACATTTCGGACTAATGCCAAGATGCAGATCCTCTTCTCCTCGTGATGTCAACACCAACGTCTGGGTTCGTCAGTTTTTAGAAGAAATCATACTGATGGTAGACCTGTGGAGAAAATCGTGTCTGTGCCTGTCAACAATGCAGTCATAGTCAGTCTCAAGGAAGATACTCCAGTGTTGGCTGATGTAGCCCTGCATTATACCAGAAAGAGAAAATCTTTTATCAGGAAAAAATTAAAATGGAAACGGCAGGATGACGTACATTCTGATTTTGCCTCTTGTCTTTCCCATGCCTTGCAATTGATTGTTGTTGCAAAACTGGGACATTGCAGGAATGGAACCTGTTTCAGACTTTTCTTTTCATTTATTTCGGACAGTAAACGGCTTTTTGCTTCACCCACTGTTTGGAACTGTTCTGTAAAACATTACGCCAGCTTCCATCACCACCTGGCCTGCAACCTGAAGGCGGAGTGTGAAGATGGACGGGATGAAACAGGTGACTGTCCACACAGCAGTCCTCAGTGTGATGGACTAATTGCAGCGTGTGACCATTGCTACAAACTTGTCAACACTCTGAGACGATTTGTTAGTAAATACAGAGATGTCAACAAGCGGGCTGATGAGTATTGTGGCTTAACGAAAATGAAGCAAGGTGCTCCAATGTGTGCTTATAACTGGTTTGAAATATTCAGAAATAAAACAAAATTACATCCTCGTCGACTGAACCATATATTGATAGGTTTGAACTCGAACATTGACTCCTTGCCAAAGATGTATAGGCATGCCCTGGTCAAGGATGAAAGGATGATCATTCATCATTTCTGGTTTGGTCACAGTCCCCTCAGGGTAAGATCAAATACCTGTGGGTGTACATTTGCATACACTTATACCGTATCAGTAGATGTTATAGAGTGTTCAAACTTTCATTATAGTTTCGGGACAGCTTGTGAATTGGAAAATAATAAGACAACAACCAATGATAATTCAAGGATTAAGTTGGTGAGTAACACTACATTTTTACTGTCATCAGGACGTCAATATACGACTCAATGTCCAGATGGTCATGTCACGCATACCTTTCTTCTGTGTGGCTCTGACCTATATAACATTTGTAGTCAACAAACAACTTTCACCTGCATTTTTTCTAGCAGATCGTTACTTGGGGGCACGTTTGAGTCCCCTGATCATGCCTTTTTTGTTGCCATGTTCACGTGCAGTGATGATTCTACACAGATATCACATACTTTGGTATGTGATTTCAAAACTGACTGTCATGATGAGAGTGATGAATCATTCTGTAAACATCCTCCTTGCTCCAGGATGTTTACATGTGACAATGGTGAGTGTCTGCTTTTTAAAAAAATATGTGATAATATGTTTCATTGCTTGGATGAGTCAGATGAAAAAACCTGCCCTACGATTAGAATAATTGAGTGGTCTAGCAAGAACCTTGCGTGTCCATCCCCAGCACTCATCAGCTTCAATGGCGTTGCACAGTTCCTATCCACCCCCATGAAGTCCAACGAGTCTTGCCCTGACAGCCACTATCGTTGTCCTGGTGACTTTAATGACTGTCTGCCTGTCTACACACGGTGCAACGGACCATACGACTGTATTGATCACCAGGATGAAGAGGGTTGTGAAGACATGAAATGTCCTGGCCTTTTTCGATGCAGACGTTCAACACTATGTTTACACAGCGACCATATGTGTGATGGCTGGTCTCACTGCCCAATGCAAGACGATGAATTATCATGCAGCATAACTTGCCCTGTAAATTGTCTTTGTCAGGGGTATACTTTTCTGTGTCCCTCGTCCTTTCTCTCAGCTCTTTTTACGCAGATTCGCTATTTGGATGCCACAGGGTCAGGTTTAACATTGCAAGATGTGAGTAACAACACTTTGCTCATTGGCGTGGTCCTTGCACAGTGTTCCTTAACATTCTTACCTAAAATTCAGTTGCCGAATGTGAGGTTTCTTGATCTCAGTAACAATCAAATCCAGCATGTTAACCTCACATCTTTTCTTGGTTTAGAAAGTCTGCACACACTGTCCCTTTCCAACAATCCTCTGTCCTTTCTGGACAATGATCTGTCCTCTGTGAACCAGCACAGAGCGCTGACTGTGCTACATCTGGCCCACACCACACTTACTGTGTTGGACACCACAGTCCTGTCACAGTTTCCTCACGTACAGAAATTAAACTTAACCTTTACTTCCATTCACACACAATCAGCCCGGTGGGATTCCGGTTCTCTCCTCAGTTAAGGGAACTCCACTTGGACAACAGTCCAGTTCAAATATTTCCACCTGATGTGTTTGAAGATCTTTCCAGTATACACTTCATATCCACCGAAAATTATAAATTCTGCTGCATTGAAATACTTCCCCACAAAATGGACAGTGTAGTTTGCCTTGCCCCAGAAGATGATATTTCTTCGTGTAAAGATCTCTTGCAGTCATGGACGTATCGTGGGTTTCTGTGGCTGGTCGCCTGTCTGTCTTTGACTGGTAACGTCTTCTGTTGCTGTGCGCGTTTGTTTGTGAAACGCATGGCATCCTCGAGTGGCCACAGTGTGTTTGTCACCAACCTCACCATAGCCGACTTTCTGATGGGCGTCTACATTGCTGCTATAGGTGTGGCTGATGAACGGTTCCGCGGACAGTATCTCCACAATGACGACGCATGGAAAAACAGCACAACCTGTAAGGCAGCCGGTTTCGTGTCTTTATTATCAGTGAAGTGTCAGTTTTGATCATCTGTTTCATTACTCTTGATCGTTTTGTCGTCCTTTGCTTTCCTTTTAGCTCTGTGAGGTTTGGCAGAACGTCAGCAGCAATAGCCTGTCTGCTTGAACTGGCTGTTGGGCTGGATCTTAGCTTTGTTGCCTCTACTTCCCATGACATCCCACTGGAAATTCTACAGCCAGACAGAATTTGCATTCCTTTGCCAGTTACAAGGCAAAATTTTCAAAGGTAGATTTTATTCTGTAAGTCTTTTAGTCATTTTCAATTTAATATTATTTTGTTCATTTCTATTGGTCAGGCTTTCATATACTGGTCGATTCAGGCCAGTGCTTTGAAAACTAATTCTACCAAAGTGTCACGAGACCTGACCATAGCTCGGCGGTTGATCACTGTTGCAGTAACAGATTTCCTGTGCTGGTTTCCCATTGGTTTATGTGGGACGTTGGCATTGGGTGGCATTCCTATTCCTGGAGAAGTAAATGTGGCCCTTGCAGTATTTGTTTTACCTTTAAACTCAGCGGTAAATCCGTTTATGTATACGTTCAACACGTTGTCTGAAAAAAGAAAGAAAACAAATGAAGGTAAACTTTTGAAATGGCTAGAGTCACATTCTGATTTGATTACTGATTAAAGAACTTAATAACGTTAATGTGTACATGACATGTGTCTTTTTCGTAAGTTACTGATAGTTTGTCCTCCTCTCCCTCCGTCTTTCTGGTGGCTTTCACTGTTTACTGTCCACAAAGCACACTTTTCATTCAGGAGTGTTCAATACACCCTTTTCAAAGAGGAAATTTCTCACCTTTATTGTGTTCTCTACACTTTATGGTGTTTTGTTCCGTGTTTTTTTTTTTTTCCTAGTTAAATATCATCTAGCTCAAGTCAGAGGCATCTGTTTCTGTTTCTGTTTCTGTTGTTAACTTTGGAGCTATGTTCGTGTTAATCGTGCCTGATCTCGTTGTCTTTGGTTTGTGGCTGCATCAGATCTGCCAGTTTGCATTTGTCTGTATCTTTGTGACTCGTTGTACTGCTGGAGGCTACCACTACTGGCTAATTGCCTGGGCTGTTCCTTTCCTGAAGAATGAGTTATTTCAGAAACTTGTTTGCGTTATCATGTCTTTGCCATGTCTTTGCCAGCTTAAGAGAATGAAACTATAAGCCGAGGTTCTGCGTGTGAACGCATGCATAACATCATGCACACACGTAAAATCCCATCACCAACTTTCGGATGAGAAGGCCAGTTTGGCAGTTTGTATGGATGACACGTTCCACATAGCATGTGCCCTGCGTAGGAAATGGAAAGAATGAAGAAAGTAAGGAAACTGATTGAACTATAGTGAATGGTATGGACTGGATGACACGGGAAACGACTGGATAAAGTGCCAGCTGGCAGTTCTTCAGTCGGCACTACCCAGGTAGGCAGCACGTGTTGTGAACGAGTGTGGATTGTAATGCGCTTAGAGCTGGGTCTCTAGCCGAGAATATAGCGCTATAGAAGTATTCATTACAATTATATGAAAATATTCATATATATATATATATATATATATATATATATATATATATATATACTGCATAAATAGAAGCTCTCTATAATGGAAAGGAGATGAAATACAAGAAAGACGGTATGTATTCCAAAATGTGTCTTTGTGTGTGTTTTATAACTTCGCATGTGTGTATATCATGTGTGTGTGTGTGTGGTGCGTGTACATGAGCACGCGTGTGCTTGTGTGTGCTTGTGTGTGTGTGTGTGTGTGTGTGTGTGTGTGTGTGTGTGTGCGCGCGCGCGGTGCGAATGTGTGTGTGTGCAGGCGAGTGTGTGAGTTTACATCTTGACTTGTACGTGCATTCTTCCCGGCTATGCAGACTCACATGAACAAGAACCTGTCCAACAAATGACAAACTGCTGCAGTCTGACTTGTACAGTTTGCTCCACTGCTCACGCGGACATCCAAGCCTTGAAGAAAGAAACAGTAAACTCTACTCTGATTTTGAATGCATTACTTTGATTATTTTCTGTTACTTTCATTACCGTTGTCGGCATTTGTTAGTGGGATGTACAGTAGGGTCCTCTCTGTAGTTTTATTTCTTTAGTTGCAGAGAGACGGATTAGCCAGATATTTTCATTTCATTAAACGCCAGAGTTCCTATTACGTAAAATGTAAGCTTAATATACCGCTTGATTTTCTGTTGTTTTCGCTGAATACGTAAATTGCCCTGGACAAGCATTTACATTTCCTTTCTACATGCTTGCTGTCTACCTCAGTGTATGAATCAACAACTAGTGAACTAACCCATTTAGGCCACTGAACTGGTTTGTGTTCATTTTGCTTGGTTCTCTAAACTAGGTTTTTAGTCTGATTTATTTTTCAGTCACTTTTTGAGGTAAGAGTCTGCTTCATTCTTCATTAATGATACTACAAACACTGGTGGTTCAGCAGTTTCATCTACTACATCTCCACGATGGAAGTTACAAATATTTACCTTAGCTGAGGACTCTGAAGAGTCTATGCCCAGACACAGAAGGAAAGTCTTTGCAGAAATTAATTAGCGATGTTCTTGGTGTCTTTGGATTATCTGGTCGGCCATTTGTGCCCAGAGCGAAAGGCCTTGTTTCACTTGTTTAGAGTGTAGAATTCACTTGTCAAACTACACAGTTTTACAGACCACTGCAGATGTCAGTCATTCAAAATCCTTATGGATGACTATTATTTTCAGTACCTCCGTTTCTGCTTTTTCAGCGGCTTTGTACTACGTTTCTTCCACCAAATAAGCCTGTACACCATTCTGTTTATTTCACGAGAATATAGTTTAGTAATTTAATGGATCGCATAACACATGAAAATTGATTTTTCTGAGACATTGACTATTTTTTTTTAACGTATGAAGGTCTCTACAGATCAACGTAAGAGTTAGATTCCTGAACTCATGCAGTCTCTCTACCCAGATATCTTCAATATTGTGGCCCTTAACTTTATCATGAAAGTAGAAATTCAACATCTTTTCCTCATGCCATTGTAATCTGCACCTATATCCTATTTTTTGTTGCTTGTTTTCCTTTCGTTCAAACCCACACCCCGGACAAAAGTCGTTTATATTTGTTAATGCTTTAAACATTTCATATGTATTATTCCAGCAATTAGATTTATGTTTGTTTGTTTGTTTGTTTCCTTAATTTGTATTTGATATTGCAGTTGTATGCTAATCATTCAAAAATTTCCAGCTTTGATTGCTAAAATTTAGATGTCTGGAAAGCCAGCCTCTAGTGAAGAGAATGGGCATCCCTGTCTAGTACCACTGTTGATCACTAAAGGTCTGAGTGAGCCATTCACCGTCAGCTATCCCACCTACCGCGTATTTGGAACCCCGACCCTTGTTTTGACATTCTCTCCAAACCCAAATGCATTGACTGTACACAAAAGAAAGACTGATACGAAGTCAAATGGCATTACAATAATTGAACTCAGGCAGATACCATGCTCCATATGTACTTTTAAGGTAAAAGAAAACATCGTCCCTTTATCTGATTATACGTGATATATTTCGTCCTGTAAGGTATCCAAGTTTATGTATATAGATCGATTCGACAGATCAAGTCGTGTTTTGATTTTCTCATGTTCTTTGCTGTAATGTTTGCTAGGATTTTGAAGTACGGGTTATACAGCACGGGGGTCTATTATTGCTTAAATCATCGCATGATAATTCATTTCACTAACGCCTCAATGTGAGTATACCCTTTTTGAACTACACACACACACACACACACACACACACACACACACACACATATATATATATATATATATATATATATATATATATATATATATATATATATATATATATATATATATATATATATATATATATATATATGTAGTATAAGTGCAAGTCAGATAGAGATTTTTTGTCTACTGAGGGAGAGAGACTTGTACACACAGAGAAAATAAGAAAATGCTAAGATGTCCTGTCAGACCTCCTTCAGAAGACTCACGTATCTTTTGTCCACATGTGAATGGGTGTGTAATGACACAGTTCGGAACCTTGATCACACAGCAACATCATCGTAACTGTTGTCTGTGGATCGAGAAAGTGTTGCCCCTAGATGCTGAATACTTATGTGAAAGAGTAATCTTAAACCAAACAGTGAATCAGAAAAAAAAATTATAAAATTGTATATGCGTGCGTGCGTGCGTGAGTGCGTGCGTGCGTGTGTCGTGTGTGCGTGCATTCATGTGTGTGTGTGTGTGTGTGTGTGTGTGTGTGTGTGTGTGTGTGTGTGTGTGTGTGTGTGTGTGTGCGTGTGTGCGTGCGTGCGTGCGTGCGTGCGTGCGTGCGTGCGTACGTGCGTGCGTGTGTGTGTGTGTGTGTGTGTGTGTGTTTAATCTGTGCTTAGCCAGTCAATTATTCCAGTGAAGCAGTTTTGTGGGCAGTTATTGACTAATGTACCATTATTTGTGAAACTTTGTACATAACTGGAACCGTGGTTTTCAACTTCACATCTGAAAAAAAAAATATGGGGGAAGTCAAAAGAACATCCTTTCCCAACTCAATAACTCAGCGACCACTTACATCCCCCTTACCACTACCACCACTTGCCTTCCTTTATTTAATCCCTCTTTCCTTCGCCACCCCCCCCCCCCTCCTTTACTTTCCAACCCCCTACCCCTTTCCATCCTCCTCTGTGACCACACTTCCCCATCTAAAAGCCCCAGCCTCGCTTACGTTCTGACTCTTACACAATATTTGTTTATCTTAATTTCAAGGGCAGGGTGCGAGTCATGGCACCTTACTTCAGTAAAATGACCGGAAAATTCTGTCCTGTGGCAATGGGCATTTCCAGGGAGAAGACAGGGAAGGAACAAGACATTAACAAGACCCACAGGCGCATGAAACTGTATAAGAAGCGAGCTGCTTTCATTGTTCATGCGCATTAGTCTCACCACTCTGTATGCGTCAATTTTTTTTGTGTCGAGACAGTGCAACGATGTTGAACTCAGTGCTGGGCCTATGGACGTTGAAACTCTTGTCATAAGGTGACTTCAAAGCTCAAGCTGCGACTTTCACACATTCTCCATATATATATATATATATGATGCTGAACAATTAAGTAGTGGGTGAAAACAAGTGCAGGTTAACAATTCTTCCGTCATTATAGTAATGACTTGGCAAAAATTTGAATTTTTGAGAAAAAAAAAAATTTGAAGATGGGGTAAATGTATATCATAAATATGAAAAACCCTTCACTAGCTGCATGAGGAAACTATCGCAATCCCTCCTGAAGACAGATCTATATGTATCGCCTGCTCCGAGGCCTTTCGTCCGCTGGATCGGACTCATCAGGGAGACACGGCTGATTGTGTCTGTGCTCTTGGCGTCAGATAGAGACACACCACAGTCCATAATTCTGTGGTGTTCGGACCGCCAAGGGTTCAAAAAAAGAATCCAACAGCACCCCCAAAGCAGCCAGCGAAATATATATATATAGTATACCTGTAAGAAGCGAATCGCAGCAGACAATGTTTGATGATTTCCACAGCCGTGAGAACGCACTGAGATAATCTGAAGATGAACTGACGAAAAAAGGAAGGAAGACAATAGATTCATCAAGACACTGTATTTTCTTTTCACAAAGGCATTTACAAGCTGGAGCAATGTATGGAACGTCTAGATTTTAACATCAAGGAAAAGCTGTGTGTGTGTGTGTGTGTGTGTGTGTGTGGTTGTGCCCATGCGCAAGAGCTTTTCCTGGGGGCGGGTGGGGTGGGGGGGGGGGGGGGGGGGGGGGCGAGCCCTGCAGCTCCTAATTGCGTCTGGCTAGGTTTTTTTTTTTTCTCGGGGTTCTCCCGTTTTCCCTCTCACCCTTTGGTGCTTGAGTAGGGCAACCTACCCTTGGGTCAGACCTGGGTTGGGTGCTTTAGGCGGCTAACCCCCTCCCCCCCCCCCTCCCGTCCCCTTGTCGTTTACTATGCCTTTTGGTGCATATTGTATTTCAGTTATTGCGTTTTCTCTTGTTCATTTCATTCATATGCAACACACCCACTACACACACTCACACCCTCCCCCTCCTCTCACTCTCCTTTCCCTCCCTGTCCTCTTCTCTCTCACTCTGCACTCTTCCTCTACTTCCATTCTCTCTCTCTCCTCCCTCCCCCCCCCCCCCTCTCTCTTTCCCTCCTCTCCTCGCTTAACTCTTCCCTCTTTCCTCGTGCCATATTCCTCGAACTCAACTCACCCTCTCACCCACTGTCCCTCTGTCAACTTCATTCACCACTTTGGCTTCACAAGGGGAGTATTGCGCATATTAATGTCTGTACTGTTTTTATTGTTTTGTCGCTGAGGACTGCACATTGCCGAAAAATTTCTTGTCTTGTTTTGTGTCGTGCATTAAAACTGCGTTACTTCACACTTTGTTTTGTCTGATCTTCCGCTTTTTCGTCGTGTTCCGGTATTGCTGCAGTTTGTTTCATTTGCCTTTGATTTCAAGTCGATCAGGTGGATCTAGATGATGCTTTTTTCGACGTCAACGAAATTGTTGCAACCTCGAATACTCACACAACACCAAATGTCTGGAAAAGCAGTGACTTTGAGCACACACAGAGAACTGGTCGAAAGATTAAAAAGTAAATTATGACTTGAGTGCTCTGATTGTGACTTTCTGCAATGTGGGCAACACACGCCTTAGTCACAGAGGTCATGAGCCGAGAAACAATCTTCAGAAGTCCGACATCAGTGTGTCAGCCGACTTGACTCCAAGCCAGCATCAAAAGCGACGACTATACGATGAAGGTGAAACAACCTGTTGCAATAACGACAAGCAACACATGGTCAGCACGCTAGCGAGCAGCATAGAGAACACAGGAGTCAATCCTGTAACAAGTGAAAATTGACAGCAAACCACTGAACAAGGACCCAAGTCAAGTGTTTAGCAGATTGCTCTCACTTTTTCAACTGCACAGTAGGACTATACTTGGACAACCTATATAGGGAATGAATGCACCTGGATCAGGAGTTAACTCAACATTCAGAACATTGACAAAGCAACTCACATGCAAGGGGATGGAGCATCACACTATTGGGCATTCCACCCACATCAAACAAGTATGGTTCATGAAACAAACAGAGCTGCACGAGATATATATATATATATATATCACAAATAAAAGTAGGCCAGCAAGAACTCTAAAAATGCTCAACCGGGAAGGGAGCGACATAAGTTTAAAAATATGATTAAAAAGGAGATTAAAAAAACACCAACAAACTTGTTTCAAGCTCTCTGCTCTCTTCAGGGTGTTTATTTTGGGCACGCTACCGGTGTTATATATATATTGTGTGTGTAAGCGTGAGTTCTGCATGTGTTTCACGTGGCCTGTATCTTTTTACAATTTTGGTTTTTTGGGGGGTGCGTTCAGGGAGGGTGTGTTAAGGAATGGTGTGTTGACAAGAATTTCCATTTGTGCCTGCAATTGTTTATGATCTCAACTTTTGAATTCAGAGTTGCTAGATGAGGTTTGCATAATATCAGCCACTTTTCTGTAGAACATAGGTTGCATTTTTTAGAGATATTATTGTATGGTGCTGCTCTTTTTATAATTTTCCATGATATATTGTAGTCTATTTTTTTATCTTTAAGTTTCCAAATGTGTACTTAGTTCTGTTTGGTTTTTATATTTTTTCATTTTTGAAGGACTGTTTATGGTTTGCATATCTAGTTTTAAAATGGTTTGCAGTAATCCCTATGTATGTTTCTTTGTCACTATCAGTTGTTACTGTGGCTTGGTATACAATATTATTGTAAAGGCATTTATTATTCAGGGGGCATTGATCTTTTTTTTAGTGCAGTTACAAGATGTCCTTTTGTTACCCTTTTTGGCTGTGTTGCCTTTAGTTTTGTTAGATGAGTCAATTATGTTTTTGAGGTTGGGCATACATGAATATGATAGCTTGATGGTTTTTATTGAATATTTTAGATAGTACATGTTCTTTTGGAAATGATGTTATAAAGAATTTTAAAGAATTCTTTTCCTACATTAGTCTTTATTCTTCCATCATATGGGGGATTATACCATATGATCTTCCCTTTTTCTGTTTTTTCTTATTACTGTTCATGTTATTATCTGGGTTGTATTGTAGTTTGTAGTTGTAGCCACTTTTATTCAGTGCCTCTTTCTAACAAAACTAAAGGCAACACAGCCAAAAAGGGTAACAAAAGGACATCTTGTAACTGCACTAAAAAAGATCAATGCCCCCTGAATAATAAATGCCTTTACAATAATATTGTATACAAGCCACAGTAACAACTGATAGTGACAAAGAAACATACATAGGGATTACTGCAAACCATTTTAAAACTAGATATGCAAACCATAAACAGTCCTTCAAAAATGAAAAATATAAAAACCAAACAGAACTAAGTAAACACATTTGGAAACTTAAAGATAAAAAAATAGACTACAATATATCATGGAAAATTATAAAAAGAGCAGCACCATACAATAATATCTCTAAAAAATGCAACCTATGTTCTACAGAAAAGTGGCTGATATTATGCAAACCTCATCTAGCAACTCTGAATTCAAAAGTTGAGATCATAAACAATTGCAGGCACAAATGGAAATTCTTGTCAACACACCATTCCTTAACACACCCTCCCTGAACGCACCCCCCAAAAAACCAAAATTGTAAAAAGATACAGGCCACGTGAAACACATGCAGAACTCACGCTTACACACACACATATATATATATAACACCGGTAGCGTGCCCAAAATAAACACCCTGAAGAGAGCAGAGAGCTTGAAACAAGTTTGTTGGTGGTTTTTTAATCTCCTTTTTAACAGTTTGGTGCAGCCACTGAATATACATCACATTGGAGAGCACGGTCATCTCCACAACCATCCTGTCACAGAAAGCACGGTCCGCTGACGTGCAGGCAGTGCCCCGTTCTTTGGCTAGGATCCACAGATCGCCAGGAACGACATCACCAGTAAATCAGTATGGTCCACTGTACTGTCAGTACATAGCAGACAAGCTAAGGTCGATAGGGTCCACATAGGAAACTCTTGTGCAGATGTCTGGCGCACAGATGTCTTTTCTTCAGGTTATTCCTCATTCAGGATGTCTTCTGTTCTGGCATGTCTGATTCAGATGTCTTCTGTTCAGGCCATGTCTCATTCAGATGTCTTCTGTTCTGGCATGTCTCATTCAGATGTCTGCTGTTCAGATCATGTCTCATTCAGATGTCTTCTGTTCAGGCCATGTCTCATTCAGATGTCTTCTGTTCAGGCCACGTGTCATTCAGATGTCTTCTGTTCTGGCATGTCTCATTCAGATGTCTTCTGTTCTGGCCAAGTGTCATTCAGATGTCTTCTGTTCAGGCCAAGTGTCATTCAGATGTCTTCTGTTCATGTCATGTCTCATTCAGATGTGTTCTGTTCTGGCATGTCTCATTCAGATGTCTTCTGTTCAGGCCATGTGTCATTCAGATGTCTTCTGTTCAGACCATGTCTCATTCAGATGTCTTCTGTTGTGGCATGTCTCATTCAGATGTCTTCTGTTCTGGCATGTCTCATTCAGATGTCTTCTGTTCAGATCATGTGTCATTCAGATGTCTTTTGTTCACGTCATGTCTCATTCAGGATGTCTTCTGTTCTGGCATGTCTCATTCAGATGGCTTCTATGCAGGCGCCTGACGTGCAGACCACCCCTGCGCGAGCTACAGATGCAACCACCGCGCAGTTGGTCCGTTCGACTGCAGCATCTACACAACAGACACCATACCGACACCCATCATACCTGCAGTCTCCATTCAGCCCGTGACCACGCAAACGCTGTCTACACAGGCCGTCACATGGCTGGCAAGGATAGCAGTAGACACCAAGCCTGCACGTCCTGAATAGGCAGGTTCCACAGTCACTACTCGACTACTGTGTCTGCCTGCCGTCTTCACGCAGGCAGCTACAAGGTGCATGTTTTTTTTCCAGTCAGTATCCTCCCAAACCATCGGTGTGTCCGCTAATGACTGTCACTTCTTCACAAGCTGTGAAAAGCCAGGCAGTGTTCAGTCAGGCAGAAAATGGTCGTTTGAATACGCCTCACTAAACTTCTCTGGTGGAAGAGGCGCATGAATTCAGACCAGACCGCTGGCGCAACGTCTGGCTGTGACAAAGATAATGGACCCAAGACTACGCATCTTGTCGGTTCAATTCAGTCTACCGTATCAGTTTCAAAGTCTGTCCCATGTTACACGAAAGAGAAGTAATAGTACACTGGCCAACACCCATACTTAACTATAGAAGGTTTTGAATGTGAATCAACATATTCACCTCTCAAAATGTTAAAAATTTAGCTGTAAACTGAGCGATTCAGACTTTGCTGCAGGATTTGTGAAATGATTTGAGTATTTTGTAAGGCTTGAGACATTTGCAGCATTTCATGCCGACAGTTGTCTTAATCTGTAGGATCAGCCCCCTGACTTTCTTTCTGTGGCACATGGTCAACACACACACACACACACACACACACACACACACACACACACACACACACACACACCACACACCACACACCACCACACCACCACCACACCACCACCACCACCACCACCACCACCACCCACCAATAACAACAACTATCAAAATATTTCCCAACAACAAACCTTGGGTTACAAAATCTCTGAAAGTAACTCTAAATGAGAAAAAAAATAGCTTTCAATCAGGCAATAAAAGCGATCGTAATGTTGTACAAAAGAAACTGCAAACAGAGATTGAAGAATCAAAGAGAGCTTACAAGAGAAAAGTCGAAAACATGTTCCAGAATGGAAATATGCGAGATGCATGGAAAGGAATAAAGGTTTTATGAGGTTCAGGAAAATGTTCAAACCAAAATATTAGTAACAAAAAAAAAACAGCAAAAGAACAGAAGCAATTTGCAGAAAAGCTGAACGATTTTTACTGTAGATTTGATGATAAAAATTTTAGTAAAGAATTAAAGGAAGTGAAGGAAGAACTCCAAAGCAATGTTAAAAACGATGCTGATGGAAGTGATTCTGTTGTGATTGAGGAAAATGATGTTCAGTCTTTTTTCAAACGTTTAAATGTGAGAAAGGCAATGGGCCCTGATAATATCTGTGGAAAAATGTTTGAAGGTGTGTGCTTCTCAGCTCTCCTATGTTTACATTCGTTTGTTTACCTGGTCACTTAGAGAATGTATAATTCCTGTTTTATGTAAAAATGCCACTGTATGTCTTGTTCCCAAAAAACGCAACCCAAGCTGTTTAAATGATTACCGACCAGTTGCCCTCACATCTGTTGCAATGAAATGTCTTGAAAGAATTGTCCTCTGTTCTGTTTTAAAAGATACTACACAGTACCAAGACCCGTTTCAGTTCGCATACCAACAGAACAGATCAACAGATGATGCCACACTCACACTTCTCCATCATGCTTTTTCACACCTCGAAAAACCTGCCTCCTTTGTACGCATTCTCTTTATTGATTTCTCATCAGCATTCAACACCATACAACCACATCTGATGGCAAAGCAAAGAAACTCATTAACATAAATGTGTGTAACAAGCTCATTCTTTGGATAATTGATTTTCTTACACAGAGGACACAGTCTGTTCGATATCAAAGTGTTGTTTCGTCTTCCAGAGTCATTTCAACTGGCGCACCCCAGGGTACTGTTTTATCACCAGTGCTTTTTACTCTGTACACAAATGATTGTTCAGGAAGTGATTCAACTTTGTACTTTAAATATTCAGATGACTCAGCACTTGTGGATCTCTCCAACTCTGATTCTGTTTACTTCAAGGAGGTTCAAAGATTTGTTGACTGGTGCGATCATAACTATCTTGATCTGAATGTAACAAAACGAAAGAAATGTTGATTGATTTTAGAAAGAATCCAAAAAAGCTGTATCACCACTTTTTATCAAAAGTGCTGAAGTAGAACGTGTTGAATCATACAAATATTTAGGAACTTTTATAGATAATGAGCTGAATTTTTAAATCCCATGTTGAGTATGTCCACAAAAAATGTCAAACCAGATTATATTGTCTTCGCAAGCTGCGATCATTTCATGTGAATACTGACATTCTTCGGACATTTTATTCATGTTTCTTGGAATCTGTTTTAACTTTCTCATTTATGTGTTGGTATGGTGGTATGGTTGACTGTGAAGAGTAAAAATGTGCTTGAGAAAGTGGTGAACGTGGGAGGGGAAAAATCGTTGGTGAGAGACAAAAAAGTCTGAGTGAGCTGTATAGGTGCCGTGTTGTTTGTAAAGCGAAGAAGATTGCGTGTGACCAGACCCACGTTCTTGCAAATCAGTATGACCTTCTTCAGTCAGGACGAAGATATCGATCGGTTTAAATGCAGAAGTGTCAGATTTAAACAAAGTTTTATTCCCCTGTCCATTGATTTTATGAACCGAGGAGATGTTTAATTGAAATCCAAATTCCTCTATATGAATGTATGTCATATGTGAGAAAATGGGTAATGTGACTAAATTATTGTTTATTTGCTGTGAATGTGTGTGACCACAAATTAATTTCTCAAATTGAGATAATAAAGTTTACTTGACTTGACTTGACTTGATAGGCCATTGCCCCTCATGATGGGGAGTAATTGAACAATCATTTCACACAATGTTTTTTATATACATATAATAAGGTTAAAGATAACGTTTTACAAGATAGCAACGTGACGCAGCTAAAACGCTTCGTACTTCTTCTTCTTCTTCTTCCCCCCCCTCACCCCCCCTCTCCTCTCTCTCTCTCTCTCTCTCTCTCTCTCTCTCTCTCTCTCTCTCTCTCTGGTAGTTATGTAAAGCACAAACGAAAGTGAGTTTCAATCTGCTTATTGCTGACATGATATCTGACCTTACGAATCGATTATTTCCTCAAGAAAATATATCGTTGTCGTACGTATTTCTACGTTCATAACATACGGCATCCACAATGAAATGTGCTGTGAAACTTGTCAGGTACTCACTGGCGTAAAGCATTCAAAGTGCATGGCAGACTTATGCAATTAATCATCGCTTGACATGCAGTTATTGATCTTTGGTGAGGAATTCATAGACATCTCAGTTGTGTGACTAATGTCATTTTTTCTTTTCTTTCTTTCTTTCTTTCTTTCTTTCTTTGTTGTTTGTTTATTTCTCAAACTCTTTGTTCACAATACTCTTCCTATGAAGGGTCGAGGTCTCTATCGAACAATACGTACACAAGCGTAATTGTATGCGTATCCCCACACCCGCCCCTCTCTCTGTACATGTGTGCGTGAGCGTGCGCGCGCGCGCGCGCGTGTGTGTGTGTGTGTGTGTGTGTGTGTGTGTGTGTGTGCTCGCACGCACCGCGCGCGCGCGCGCATGTGTGTGTGCGCGCATGCGTGTGTGCATGCGTGTGCGCGCGCGCGAGAAAGAAAGCCAATGATGGTCAGTCAGTCAGTCAGCCAGTCTGTCTGTCCGTCTGCATGTCAGTCTCCCTGTTTCCCCGTATCTCTATGTGTCTCTCATAAACGGAAACATCTAATTAACAATAATGGTGTGAAAGCATACACCAAATATTATGAACACAGACTAAATCAATGTGGTATTTTTTTTTCCGGAGTGAAAGTGCTTCGTTTATTAGATTGAAAATCTAGAGTCCGGATTGAACTCATTCAGTTCAGAAACAGGGAAAAAAAACCCCACAAAAAAAACCAAACCAAACCAAACCAAACAAAACAAAAACAAAAAAAAAAAAAAAAAAAAAAAAAAAACAAAAAAAAAAAAAAAAAAAAAAAACCCGCAACAACAACAACAACAACAACATAATGTAAGTTAAGTCGGTTCGTGCGTCCGTGTGTTCTCACTGAACTTGAAACAGCCTCGATCTTGGAGACAGGTGAGGGGCCTAAAAGACCGAGAAGGGATCTTGAAGATAAGGTCGGAATCGTGGGATCAATGGGACGTTCTTTTCTGTCGCGTCTTCTGTCTGCTCATTCAGGCTCCCCCCCATCCACAACTACATCCAGGCTTGTCTCGCCACAGCCCGGGCACCGGCAATCCGCGGTCAAGCGGTCAAGAGGAAACCCACCGGGGGAGACGACGCAGCACAGCAGCCGAGTCATTACAGTGGTAAACCTGAGTTGATCCCAGCCTACGCAAAATACCATTTACTGTTGACAGTGATCGCTTCGTCGCGCAGGCAGCGAGATCTACAAAGGGCACCACCATGTTTGTCCACCTGATGATTGTCTGCAGTGAACTCACTGAAATTGCCGACCTCTACACGAACACGCCTAGGGTATATTACTGAATTGCTAGATCATGTGGTTCATTCCTGTCCATATAGTTAGTCTATTAATATTGCTCTGAAGGTTATTTACTAGAATGGTAGGATAAGCACTATTTGATTGTAGTGAAGTGTCGTCCGCAAACATTTCACAACCGCACTTCATGTATAAAGGCAAATCATTTATGTAGACAGTAAATAAGAGGGATCCTAAGACAGATCCCTGAGGAACACCAAATTTCAAAGGAAGTTATTCAGACCAGCTGGAATAAATTTCAACAGCTCGTGTGTGTGTGTGTGTGTGTGTGTGTGTGTGTGTGTGTGTGTGTGTGTGTGTGTGTGTGTTTATGAGGATATATGAGGGTGGGACTGCCAGAACCAAGTATCTCAATTTTCTGAAAGTTTACAGGAGACGATTTTTTAAACTTTCAGCTGCTGTAGCATGAAAACAAATTAAGTCAGCGCCTCAAAAAACGTTTACACAAAGTAAATCAATATCGTTTTCTGCTGAAAGCATTTTCTTGAACTTGCATTTATCTCTTGCGCTACATGTAAACACTACAATTCAAAACATGCATAAGATGCTTGGTTTTCGACGGCTGAAAGTGCCATGATCAAGGACAACCAGAAGCCAGTATCTCAAAGTACGACGTTTTGCCAAGCCCGTACTGAATGCATTTCCACCAGTTGAGACAACAAGAACAAAGTGACTGATGATACTTGGTTTTTATAAGCTCAAAGCGCCATGAGTTAGGACAACCAGAAACCAGTATCTCGAAGTACTGGGTTTTTGGAAAAGTTTGTACAGAAAGTATTTCCTCAGAATGTAATTACAAGAACATCGTATTTTGATGTACTGGACTTTGTAGGTACATGAAAGGCGTCTCTTTTTAACAAATGGGACTGTCTAAATCGAGCTTTTCTTTTCTACTTTGATTTTATAGTCACAACTGTGCTGGTCAGACCTTGAGTGCCTAACTAACATTGGCTGTGCTTTTTTTATGTACATGTGTGCAGTGAATGTGTACATGTGTGTGTATGGATGTGTGGGCATGGGTCCATATGTGTGCGCGTGCGTATGTGTGTGAGTGTGTTTGTATGTATGTGCATGCATGTGTGTGCGCATGTGTACCACGTGTGTGTGTGTGTGTGCGTGTGTGTGTGTGTGTGTGTGTGTGTGTGTGTGTGTGTGTGTGTGTGTGTGTGTGTGTGTGTACGCCCACGTGTGTGTGTGTGTGTGTGTGTGTGTGTGTGTGTGTGTGCGCACACGTGTGTGTGTGTGTGTGTGTGTGTGTGTGTGTGTGTGTGTGTGTGTGTGTGTGTGTGTGTACGCCCACGTGTGTGTGTGTGTGTGTGTGTGTGTGTGTGTGTGTGTGTGTGTGTGTGTGTGTGTGTGTACGCCCACGTGTGTGTGTGTGTGTGTGTGTGTGTGTGTGTGTGTGTGTGTGTGTGTGCGCACACGTGTGTGTGTGTGTGTGTGTGTGTGCATTTGCGCGTGTGTGTCCATGTGCAGAAGTGCATGTGCATGTGCATGGGCACAGTTTGTGTTTGTGTATGTGTTGTGTGTGTGTGTGTGTGTGTGTGTGTGTGTGTGTGTGTGTGTGTATGTGTGTGTGTGTGTGTGTGTGTGTGTGTGTGTGTGTGTGTGTGTGTGTGTGTGTGTGTGTGTGTGTGTGTGTGTGTGTGTGTGTGTGTGTGTGTGTGTGTGTGTGTGTGTGTGTGTGTGTGTGTGTGAGAGAGAGAGAGAGAGAGAGAGAGAAGAGAGAGAATTTGGTTTTATTTGTTTTTTCTATGAGTGCATTATGTGCGTGCACGCATACGTGTAAGTATGGAGAAGGGGAAATGTGGGTCTTTTACGCATATATTTCACTGTACATAGACTGATACTTGTTTTGGTTAGTGTACAACTGGTATGTAGTATATCAGTAGCAGCAACGAATTCTGGCCAGTAACGTAAGGAGCAACTATGGAAAAGAACTAGAACACCATATTTTACACTTAAGACTTTTTTTCTCCAATACAGTAGCAACTGTAATTCTATTAGAAATACCAATAAAATCTATAATGTTGTAAATTGATATCTTATGTTTGAGTCTCATAGCACAATACATCAATACATCTAAGCCACAACCGTAATATCTATGGATGAGACATTTTGAAATAATGACAATTTAAGTTTTCTTGTTCGCATGCAAAATCTCCTTTTGCTTGAATACTTCCCAATTTTTCGGTAAATCACACACACAATAGTGTGTGCGTGTGTGTGTGTGTGTGTGTGTGTGTGTGTGTGTGTGTGTGTGTGTGTGTGTGTGTGTGTGTGTGTGTCTGTGTCTGTGTCTGTGTGTGTATATGTGTTCACATGCGCGCGCGCGCGCGCGTGTGTGTGTGTGTGTGTGTGTGTGTGTGTATGTGTGTGTGTGTGTGTGTGTTGTTGGTCGTAAACGTGAAGAGAGTCAATGATAGTATTGAGAGAGAGAGAGAGAGAGAGAGAGAGAGAGAGAGAGAGAGAGAGAGAGAGAGAGAGAGAGAGAGAGAGAGAGAGAACATACAGACTATGCATGGTGTGTAAGGGACTGGTTGGAGGGAAAAGAAAACAATGTGGGTGTTGATAAAGCTGAGCAGCTGTGCTGTTAGCGTAGCTACGAACAGGGTAGTGGTGGTGGTGGTGGTGGTGGTGGTGTGTGTGTGTGTGTGGGGGGGGGGGGGGGGGGGGGGGGGCTGGAACCACTACTAAAGTTACGAACTCATTTACGCACAAAATCTCTCTATGTAGTCATCATGAAACACATTTCTTGTGTTACGAACTTTTTTTAGGCTTGTGAACTAGTTCGTATCTGCAGGAAGGTGTCATAATCCTGAGCCCTGGAGCTCAGTTATGCGCCCACTTTCTGCCAAAGTATAAACAATTCTGACAGCAACAGCCCAGTAGCTGGATACACTGGGTTTTCCCTGGCTCAGTTACTTTCCTTTTCTTTGTGGAATCTTGTGGAATCTTACCAAATACACTTATCTCCAGATAAATGGGAGCTTACTCTTCCAAATCACTGGTGTTTTCTGACAGCCAGAATCACTTCGTTTAAGATACGGGGTTCTGGCAGGCACTGTGTATGAAAAGTGCTGCTCATTCAAACTGGGCAAAACATCGCATGTCGAGTAATGGATTTTAGGGGGAAAGCTGCTTCTACATTTGGAGATACTGGGTTTTGGTTTTTTATCAATAACTGATCCAAAATCAATGCCATGACAAAAAAAAAGCTTACTAGGTGAAAGATCACACTGGAAAAGATAGCGTAGTGTAAAAAAAAAAGAAAAACGACAAAAATGCGAGAGATATTGGGTTCTGGCAGTCAACCCTTGAATAGGTAAGCTAGTGTGTTTTTTCTTTTTTTTTATTTTTTACGTCTAAGGCTGTGTACATAGTGAACCTTGTCCTGGCTGTGCGCCGTCCGTCCGGGAGGAAAAAAAAAAACCCTGCTCCGGTTTATCTCTTTTCCAACTTACTGGCGACGGTCAAAGCCGTGCCTAGTGCACCCGGCCTGACCCGTGTGATGAGAGCCGTGATTGGCCGGTCGTGTTTACCGTACACAGTCCCCCGGCCGTCCCGATGAAGGGACCGAACTCCTCCCCTGATTTTTTTTTTTTTTTTTTACATGCGCTATCTTTCTTTCGAACGTGGATGACGAAAAACTCGTCGCTGCTGTGAGGCTCAGATGATTTATTGATGCACAAAGTGACAAAAATCGATATTCTCTCTGATGTTTGGGATAACATAGCAGGAGAAGTGAGAGAAAATGGTAAGTAGAAAAAAAATGTTCTTTTTCCCCCTACCAAATGAACCAGCTTCACAAACAAATCTTCAAATTCAGACCCTATAGGATTCATATTAACAAAACGTGCCAGTCACGGATATATTTTCAAGAAAATTTGTGTTTGGCAGCCGGCTCCGTCTGGGTGTATTATGCATGCTTTTAAGGATTTGAACAACCAGATGGGGCATGGCCTTGCAAAGTACACCCAGGTCCGGGTCCAACTATGCACTTAGCCTAGCCAGTTTGATAATAAGAAAAGCTTCACAATGCGGTTTCAGAGCCCAAAGCTAGTAGAAATAAGAGAGCTTCCAGAGAGAGATGCAGAGCATGAAGGAGAGCCCATTTTAAGCACAAATTGAGAGAGAGAGAGAAGAGAGAGATGAGGAGAGACGAGAGGGGAGAGAGGAGAGGAGAGAGAGAGAGGGAGAGAGGAGAGAGGAGAGAGAGGAGGAGGAGGAGGATTTATGAGAGAGAGGGGGGAGAGGAGAGGAGAGAGGAGAGGAGAGGGAGGGAGAGAAGAGGAGGAGAGAGAGAGAGAGAGGAGGAGAGGAGTGATTGAGGGAGGAGGAGGGAGAGAGAGAGAGGAGAGCGAGAGAGTGGACGTGAGAGATGAGAGAGGAGAGACGGATGAGAGAGCAGAGAGAGAGAGATATGGGAGAGAGAGAGAGAGAGAGAGAGAGAGAGAGAGAGAGAGAGAGAGAGAGGAGAGAGCATTATATATTGTCTTTGGTCCTTTACAAAGCTGAAGAGAGAGGAGGAGGAGAGAGAAGAGCATTGATATAATTTTTTGGTGGTTTAAACTGAAGAGTGATTTTTTTTAAATAACAGTAATTTCATTCAAAAGCTCAAGCCGTATTTTGTCATGTCTATCTATAATGTTTTGTGAACAAATGCATTTCTGCTACCAAGAACGGTGCAGATTTTAAACACGAATGGATAAATGCCTGTAGTTATCAAATGGAATCAAGTCTTTTCTAAGCTCATGAATGTGGACACTGGAGTGGAAAATGCGCATCTGTTTTCTGTTTTCTGCGGTACATCAAAACAGAATAGATAAGATGGAGCTTTCATACTGTGTATAAACAATCGAAGCCGCTTATAACAAAGTCGGATGTAATGAATGCTGAATATAATGAAGCAAAAGTTTGGTCCTTGCAAAAATCTTTTACATATCTAAAAATACGTCGGATGTAATTAAGTCGGATATAATGAAATGAAGATTAGAACGAAATGGTTTGGGGGTCCTCAGCAGGGGATGACGCCGGTTATAACAAAGCAACTCCATACGAACACCTTCTTTGCTGCATCTGCTGCTACAACTGGCTGCAGACTGATGGCCCGACTGCACTCTCCTGTGCAGGGTTCACTGGTGTCATCTCCTTGGGCACAATGTCAGATGTGGCTGACAATACCTCGTCATCTGCATCGTCTTTTGTCTGGGATGCAGGGAACCGGCCTTTGTCAAAGGTGCATGATACCACCCATTCAGCAAACACTGCACCTTCATGATCAGGTTAAATGGAAATCCATCCGCCGCGTTTGTCCGTCACCCATGAGCCTCCAGTCGTGGTGATCAACAGCCAGGGATAGTGATGATCGCGGTCATGAATGCTGTAGACTTTCGTGGTGCTGTCTACCGTTTATTTCTTCACTGAACGATCCTTCAATCCTTTTTTCTTTGATTTCCGCCCTTTTCCCTCCCCCCTGGTCATCCCCCTCTCTTCAACACCATTCCACGCGTGACTGCCCGTGTACCGGCGATCATCTGTGGAGTGATGTGAAGCATTGCTGTGGCTTTCAGTTGCCACCAAACGCCCGTTTCTCAGGTAACCTCTTCCGCCTTCTGCCGCCAGTCACCACCTTTCTTCATGACCTGTCAGATGAGTCCTACTCTGACTGAATTGCCGATATTTTTTCTTCAACATCACCACTCTGGACAGTTCATGGCGACTGAAGGTGACGATCCCAGTCTCGTTGCTCTCCATGACGATTTCCGACCTGCACAGCGTCTTGGACGTCTTCCTGTTTGAGGGTAACGCTGTCCGAACTGAACTAAGTGTTGAGGGCTGACCATCCTTCTGAGGGATGTCACATCTCTCTATTGTTTTCTTCCACAACTGCTTCACATGCTTACGTCAAACGTCGGACTGCAAACGCTCCCGTTGTCAGTGTAGTGGTGTCAGCATATTGCTCAGACTCGGTCCTGCGAAAGAGTTGTTGTCTGTTCTTGACGTTCTCCTGCACTGCCTTGCCACCGCTCATTTCGTGCGCTGCTTGATGCTGGGTATGTCCTGACACATGGCCTGATCAATTTCGGCCATCCTTCCATCGACAACTGTGACTGCATTTGCTGGGACAAATGATGGCGGGCAACATTGTCTGAAGGTTGACACGGCAGGGAAGGGGGGTGGTAGCAGGATACGGTTGACGTCGCCACATCTGGTGAATAAAGAGACAGTCAGAATATCGGAGTGATGTCTGAAGGCCTGTCACTCACACATGTCTTCGTGGTTTGCATAAAATTCACCCTCACGTTTCTTACTTTTACTACTATGGAAATCTGAAAAGCTCAGAGCTCTTGTCGAACTCGTCCGATTCCTTGACGGTTCAATTGTAAATTTCTAAAGAGAGGGGGATAGACAGAGAGAGAGGCGAGAGCGCGCGCGCGCACGAGAGAGAGAGAGAGAGAGAGAGAGAGCGAGAGAGAGAGAGAGAGAGAGAGAGAGAGAGAGAGAGAGAGAGAGAGAGAGTTTGGAATGGGGAAAAGGTTAAGCAGACAGACGGTTGAAAAGACCATTAATGTTGAAAGAGATAGATCGACAGATCCACACGACAGCCAAGGCAGATAACTCTTACGGCATCCACGTGAGGAAAATCAAAATCTGCAGAACACCTGCTGTCAAAGAAATCAGTGCTCTCCCCTGCAGAACAAATTGCCTTGGCCGACTCATGAATGTAGTATAAAAAGAGCGATGATCATAGCTTGTGTTGTGTAAGTCAAGTGCTCCCTTATTCCCCAACCCTCCACCCCCCTCTCTCTCCCTCTCTTTCCCTTCACTGATCTCTTTCCTGTTGCCGCATATGCTACAAACATGGACCGTCCTAATATTTGTGTCCTGGAAACACATAACAAACGAAAAA